>OZ010718.1:7798671-8075798 GCA_963932345.1 Ophion ventricosus
AAGATACACCGACGTATCTGTGATAGCGACGAGTGAGAGCGAGTACGAAAGCGCCAAAGACGAAGTCGATAACACAGAAAATTATTCCAGTGGGAAAATCATCTCGACCATCCAAAGCGGCTCGATATCTAGCAACCGACCAGAAAACGAAGAAATAAAAGAATCAGAAGTGGAGAGCGTGAAGACAAAATATTCGTCAGAACTAAGGAGTACAGAAACGACAGGTTATGCCGAACAGGAGAATATCGAGATAAAAAATTCGTCGGAACTTTTGAGCAGAGATAAACTAATATCGCTATTCAAATCTGTATATACGGGAACGACGTACACAAAGGGAGTGACGACTGTCGGTCTCGTAGGATATCCAAACGTTGGAAAGAGCTCGACGATAAATGCACTCTTGATGGACAAGAAAGTATCAGTTTCAGCGACACCTGGCAAAACAAAACACTTTCAAACTCTTTACGTGGACGAGGAGTTGCTGCTGTGCGATTGTCCGGGATTGGTGATGCCGAGTTTTGTCTGTACCAAGGCCGAAATGATATTGAATGGAATTTTGCCAATTGATCAAATGCGCGATCACGTGCCGGCTGTTACTCTCGTAGGTACATTGATACCAAGACACACGATAGAGGATACCTACGGTATTATGCTTCCTTTACCTTTGGAGGGAGAGGATCCCAATAGGCCACCAACCGCAGAAGAAATCCTCAACACATACGGATGTACGTGTTTGACGTCGTTACGTTATTAACTAGTCCAGTAAAAGAGACGAAAACCCAGCACTTTTCAGCGTAGAATTACAATTTTTGACTGATGCTAAGTTTTCAACCTCTATTTCTTAGGTTTGGGGCGAGTTGAGGGGCAAAATTTCATTGGGATTACTTTCAGTATGCAACCATCTAGCTTCAGTAAAAAAATTCTAATTCTACGCTAAAAAGTGCAGTGTTTTCGTCTCTTTTACTGGAATATACGTAATAATCAACGTATATATACGTTGATTTTTAACGAAAAAATTCTAAATAAAAAGTTCGGCTGGCACGAGACGTCGGCTCTGCTTATCTTGAAATCTTCTTGTCATTGAACTGTTGTATCTTTCAGACAATCGTGGTTTCATGACGCAAAATGGCCAACCGGACAATCCTCGTTCGTCCCGATACATCCTCAAGGATTTCGTCAATGGAAAATTGTTGTACTGCGTTGCACCGCCCACTCAATCGCAATCAGAGTTCCATAGGTTTGCCGCCCGGCAAAAAATAGTTCCCTCCGAGAGAATTCAACCGCCGAGGGCTCTCAGAGCGAGTCGAGGCGTTCGTATAACGGGTCAGGACGTAGACAAGTTATTTTTTCAAGATAGGACGGCTGGATCCAGTCACGTACGAGGCGGTAATCCTCGAAGCTATTGTCCAACGAACGGGTATGGAAATTCTATATCAACTCTTATGAAGTATACTTCACATACTCTGGTAAAAAAAAAATGATACCGAAACGTTGTGTTGTCGCGTGTTCGATTAAAAATATTTTTGCACCGGCAGGTCAATCACTGCGTCAACGCAGAGTCTCGATCTCGGCGATAAACCGTGGAAGAAAATAAATAAGCACGTCAACAAGAGGAAGCGAGAAAAGTCGAGGCGTTTGTACGCTCATTTGGATCAACACTAAAAAATTAGCAATAAATATCGAAAAATTGTCCGGATAAACCTGCATAGTTGTATTTCACTCTTTTTTTATATATATATTTTTTTCTTCATATTTTCCTGCGCAGATTGTGTATAGGTTTGTACAATATACGCTACTCGCCGTCTTCTTTCGGTCTCTCTTTCTCTCTCTCTCTCTCTCTCTCTCTCTCTCTCTCTCTCTCACTCGTTTTCTATAAATTGATTTTCACGTCAAACTGCATGCTTTACGCTCTGGTAAATTGTTCATTTTATATAATTAACAATTAGATTGGAACATCTCCGTTAAGCATGTCGAGTGTATCCCCATTTTCTTTTTTCTCTCGTCTCTTTGTATGTACAATCTTATCGATTCGCAATTGAGTAGTATGATCAAGCAGGATCGTATTGCTGCGGTTTTTCATACGCGACAGCTGAAATACAATAATGCCATACTTTATCATCTTTATGCGAATTTATATAACAAAGATCGAAGGGCAGATAACTACCTATAACGTATCTGTTCCCAAGATACACACGGCGGCGTTATATATAAATATGTATATATTTTTTTCTTGTTCTTGCTGTTGTTGTTGTTTGTCGCTGTTATTATTATTAGTAGTATTCCTATAACACGTCTTGACGATCGTTCAGTAAAACAGTACTGTGTGCAGCATCATTCTTCCGAACTTGGTGGACTCGAATTCGTAGAGTAAGCTATCTATATCGTTATCCAGGTCTTCACTGTTGGCCAGCTAAAAAAATAATAAACATATTTATAATCAACAGTAGATTAGTGCGCATCGCTGGATGCGCCCACTATACAGGATGGACCATTCAACGTGACCACCCCAAAAATCTCCGTTGCCTTCAGAGTGACGAAAAAAAATGTCAGGAGGTAGTTTGATTGATTTCGAAGGGCTGATACAGTGGTGAAAAATTAATTTTTGTCACGGTCATAGATTTTGCGTTCTCATGGTTATCAATGGTTATTTAAATGGGAACATGTTTTTTTTTATTAAGACGTAGCTGATATTCAGACAAATCCAACGACCTATGATATCATGACCTTGAAATGATTTTTCACCAAAATACACGTGTAAAAACGGGAAATCGTGATGGTATTGAAAGTAAGAATATCCGAATAATGTAATTGAATTTTTTCTACAGAAAACTTATTGTAACAAATGTTCGAAGTGATGGCCATTAACCTTGACACATTTTTGAAGACGTCGGATGAATGATTCTCTTGACCTTCGAATAGTTTCTGGTGTGATAGCGGTGTAGGTTATCCAACGGATACAATAATGTCAATAGTCGGAGATGTTTGTAAATACTGGCATTGTAACGTAGTAAAACTGTAGTAGAGTGACGAATGTTTACCATCTAACAATATTAGAATCAGTAGACAAGTGTATCCATTCAAAGTGACATATAATAACCGTATCAAAAATGGTATTGTACAGTCAAGCAGAGAAAGTGGATTTAACGCTACTTGATTTCTTCCTATGAGGAGCTATAAAGGATCGTGTTTGCCATGATGTTCCGACGACGTCGCCGAACATGCGAGAACGAATTACAAGAGCCTGCGCCGCTATCAGACCAGAAACTATTCGAAGGTCAAGAGAATCATTCATCCGACGTTTTAAAAAATGTGTCCGAGGTTAATGGCCATCATTTCGAACATTTGTTACAATAAATTTTCGGCACAAAAAATTCAATTACATTATTCGGATAGTCTTATTGTCAATACCATCACGATTTCCCGTTTTACACGTGTATTTTGGTGAAAAATCATTTCGAGGTCACGATATCATAGGTCGTTGGATTCGTCTGAATATCCGCTACGTCTTAATAAAAATAAAAAAAAACGTGTTCCCATTTGAAAAACCATTGATGACCTCGAGAACACGAAAACTATTACCTTGAAAAAAACCAAATTTTTCACCACTGTATCAGCCCTTCGAAATCAATTAAATTACCTCCTGACATTTTTTTCGTCACTCTAAAGGCAACGGAGATATTTGGGGTAGTCACACGTTGAATGGTCCACCCTGTATACACAAACAGAGACTTGCTCACTTTATATATCAACATTGACAGCAAAATGATGCGTTATAATAAACAACAGCTTAGAGTTCCTCAATGAAAAAAAAAAAATTAAAAAATATTTACATTTATATTCAACTGTCTATAAGAAAAGCCAAACTGTACTTCAACCTTTGTGATTTTCGATCCAATTACTGTAAGGATAGAAATATACAAAGTTTTAAACTTATATACTGTCGTTCTCCCAAACAAACCCAAACAAAATACGTTTCACGTCACTTTAAGGCCAAGTAGATGTACCACGTGACACGAGTGCAAGAGAGATAGCTGAAATTTTCGATCAGAGATTTTCCAGAGGTTAAGAATATTTAGGGCAAAAGAAAATCGTCACGCTTTGCGTCAATTCTTCAGAGTCTAATGCATTGGTTTTTCCAAAAAAAAAAAAAAAAAAACTCGACCATATATGAGAAAATCTATATATACAAAACTGTTCCGTGACTAAATGACTGACAACGCACAGCCTAAACTACTGAAGATAGAACCATGAAATTTGGTACATATGTTCCTTAGAGGGTGTAGAGGTGCACTAAGAAAGAATTTTTTTTTAAATTCGATCCTTAAGCGAGTGAAATGGGGTGTAAAAGTTTGTATGCGAAAAAATATTTATTGGTTGGATTTACTTGAAACTTTGCATAAACACTCTACAATACAAATAATGAAACACGTATTTCAACTTTCCCCAAAATTTAACCCTTAAGGGGTTGCAAGGGCGTGAAAAAGTTTGTGTACAAAACAATATTTCTTTGGTCGATGGTACTTGAAATTTGGCCTAAATACTCTACAATGCAAATAATGCAACACATATTTCAACATTTTCCAAAATTCAACGAGGTTGAATTTGAATTTGTGTTATTTTTTTTCTTCTTAAAATATAAAACTGTTCATTGACTGACTGACTGACTGACAGACAACGCACAGCCTATTTTTGCTGTGCGTTAGATTTGAGGGAAATATTATGGAGCTTGCTCACGCGTAAGTTTGCCCACAGGCCTGGCGATATTGGTGCCATCCAATAAAAAAAAAAAACAAATATATTGTTTATAAGGAAATGCTCTAAAAAGGAATAAAATATTTACACTCTTACAGCGTCATAAATTCCACGCAGAGGAAGTCACGGGATCATATATATATTTTCGAAAAATAAATTCATTAAAAAGTCCTGCGTTAATTTAAGTTGGCGAAAACAGAAAAGTCTTAAACAGATCAACTTAACCATCTCCGTTTAAAATCAAACAAAGTTTATATTCAAAATCTATGCGGACGAAGCCGCAGGTAAAAGCTAGTTCTGTTGTAAAATTTGTGAGGTCATGTTGATCTTGTGTGGCTATAAGTGCGAGAGGGATAGCTGATTTTCAGATTCTCAGTGTTCATCGAAACTGCTGATTTTTCGGGAAAAAGAAGAGAAACACCTTCCGCTCTGTTGCACGACGAACAACATCTTTCTCTTCGTTTGCCCGAAATGTGATTTGTTTAGGAGAAAACTTGGTAAGATTTTTACCGACCGGACGTGTGAGCCATGTCCTTAAATTGATGCGAAAGACATTCTCGCAACCTTCCATTTTCTCTTTACCCTCACTCTAATTTTACATCTGAATATTTTCAAACATGAACGATTTTGTCAGGACAAAGCCTTAGGACTTGCAAACTCGTGATGCACAGGGTATGAAACTTATTTATTTTAACAAAACTCAAACACCTTTGAAACGGTTGATCACTGGCATTGTTTTAGCTATCTGAGCTAAATCGTGTACATAAAGGTCAAAGAAATATGGGAAAAGCATGTGATCTTACAGTCGTCACTAATTCACAGATGAGGAATGATCCGACTGTTGCTTCCTCGTGGTTATCCTGAATATCGATGTTTATCAGATGCACAGGCTGATTGTCGACAGGCGTTCTGCCCTCCATGCATTCGATAACTTGATCGTAAACTCGTTCTTCGCACGTTATGAGTATATCAAATTTATCCTTGGAACATTGGAAACGTTCAGGTCTTGGCTTGATTCTGCGATTTCTGTCCAGCATGTGAAGCAATCCCATCTGTGTGTATCTGACAATCCAAGGTCAAGTAGTCATAGTTGAAAAAAACATTGTTATCAGATTAGATTATGATATTGTGTCGAACGCTAGTCAGTATCAACGTCGGTATCGATGTGAGAGTTTATCAATGATAATCTGGGTTAATGAAAAAGTTTTGAGGTTATGTGACTTTTACGTGCGATATTAACGCACTTGCTTGAAATTTCTCTCCGCCTTTCTATTTTTTATACAGCGTGTGCAGCAACATCCGTCGAAACTAAATCATCGCCAGTTGGCATATTTTTATCTGCAGCAACGACTTGGTACATATATATCTTTTTTAGTTGTCATTTTCCCCAGAACTTTTCATGTATGCTTGACTCGTTAACGTTACTATGATATTTAAAGGATACAGTTGCTTGTCCTTTGTCAGGAGATCGTTGTAAATTTCGTCGTACGTCGTTCCGAAATCGTATACATTCGGTCTGTCAGGTCCACTTCCGGGCAACTTAACCTTATCCCCCGTTCCGAAGGACTTGACATTGAAGCCTTTTTTACTGCAAATAATACGTTTATTTGGTATCGTAGCAATCGAATCGAGGTCGAAATACATAATTAAACGATTATGGGTCGAAGAAAGGTTACCCTAGAAAGGCGTGTGCCTCCATACTCCGGTTCATATTGCTGGAGCATATTACAGCGATATTCAATGATTTTGAGGCTGGCATATTTGAAATCGTGTGCTATATTCGTCTCCGTTTTTTTTTTCTTCTTTATACTTCAAGCACTGTCTCGTTTCTTTCGGAACGTTTTATGTTTACTTAACTCTTAGGATCGACCAGCCATTTTTTTAACGAATGCACGCACACCTTGTTCGACACGCCAACGATATTTTATTGATAGCAACGAATATGTGAAACAAATTTCGGATGATTTGTCAAAGTGCGTAGCACATCGGTGGAGAGAAAGAGGGATGAGGATTTACTGCCTACGCGGATTGCACTTTGGCAAATAAAAGTTTACGAAGCTGGCAATCGTTTCATCCCTTTCACCCATGGGCACTAGGAAAAAGATGACCGATCGGGATGGGAAAAATTATACTGCAGCGCGTGATGGATTCTCCACGAAAGTGGCTACCGAATAGTTCCGGATTGGGCCGCAAGCGACGCTCCCGACATTAGCTCGCTGGTTCGTGTAGTGGGAGTGAGGTTAGTGGTCGAAGCGTATACCTCGTAGTACGCCAATTCTGCCGAAAGAGGTCAGCAGTGTCAGAGCGACAGAAATTTCTCTCACCCCTTAGAATTGCCTAGTTTCGTAGAGAATACATGGCCAAGAAAATCTCCATATGTTTGGCACGTACTCCCTTTTGTGCCTCATTGAAAGGAAAACAGTGGGAGAGAGCAAAGAGGCCCATAGAATTATCACAATACGAGGATAATTCGATTACTTCGAGCGAAGGATAGTGCGGTAGAATATAAAGGAGAAAAAAAAAGAAATTCCGGTACATGGAACTCAAATCTTTTATCCTTCGTCATAGACTGGGGGCTGACACGGATTGATATTTTTTACTATGTAAAATGACCGCTTTTTTTAGTGTCCTACTCTGCCACTCGCAGCGCTAGTTGCACCCATACAAAGCTGATGCGCGCGCAAGAGCTATGTATATATACACACGCACACATATCATTGAGCAATACCCATATAACACCATCATATACATCGATGGTGTTATACGGTATAAATATATACACACACCATTTATTATGCTACCATTATTGTTTTATTAATTTATCTATTATTCATTAATTCTCGATTGACTATTAGTCTATTGACTAATGATCGTGACAACAAACAATCATGAAGATAAATATGACAACGAAACTATTTGGTACCAAATTATAAATTTCTCAAAAGGTCATTACTCAATTTAAAAATAGAGCTCCAGCTTTCGTCATATGCTCATATAACGAGAACTGAAACACGTTTGAAAACTTATTCACTAATAATATTTTCAAGAACCGATTATTTGGCGATAAATAATTATATTGTCCATACGTACCTCCATGGTTGTGTACTGGCATACTTATGTTTGTATATTCGTCCAGCTTTCACATAGTCATTATTCATAGCCTCTTTCCATAGTCTTTGAATGCCAGTATCGACTGGTACGTTGGAAAAAATGCACCTTTTCAATATTTTGCGGGTACCCTGAGGTACAACCGGGCACAATACACGGCATTAGTGCACGGTTACAAACAATTTCATTAATTCCGCACCGCGGTTTAACCTTCAAAAGTCCTCGCGCCCGCGCAATAAGAATATTGTAAGGTAACTACTAACGCCACAGGTAGAACTAAAATAAGCAGTCAAAAAGCATAGCATTTTTATACAAAGTAGGGGATACGCCGTGCCAGCCCCCTGGTCATAGGGTAGACCAACGAATGAAAGGACAAATAACGACACTGTAGTGTCGTTATTATCGTTGTTTATTTAACAATATTTCTACCGATCGCGGACCACTGCGGCTGAGAATAAGATAAAAGAAAGCGACCGTTTTTCTTGCACCGTAATCGACTTATCTTTCGGATTCCCTCATCGGTGATGAGAGAGCTCGCACTGTTTCACACATTCAGGCAGACTGTTCATAATACCGCCACCTTTAACCTTGAATAGGGTAAAAACCTAACTTTTGCACATATTTGGTCGCGTGTAAACGATTAGGACTACATGTGAATGCCGTGTATAAGTGATTGAGATCAATATTTTAAGGAGATTCTAGCATTTCGTATATTTATATTAAATTGATTAAAGAACTTTGATTTTTTGATTAAACGATTAGGAATACATGTGAATGCGGTGTATAAGTAATTGAGTTCAATAGTTTAAGGAGATCCGAGCATTTCGTAGATTTATATTAAATTGATTGAAGAACTCTGATTTTTTTTTGGATGTAGATATGCTCAATAGATTTTTAACTTCGAAGTTTTAATAAATTCCGCTAAATCGTTTACGAAAAAAAATGTATTAAAATGTAACGAAATTATTGCAGTTTTTTATTTCTTAAATTGTCAATTTAAGGAGTGAGGACTACTTGTCATGCCGAAAAAACGCTTTTTTTCGGGATTTTTTTTACACGTTTTATTATTTAGTGAAAAATGTTTTCCCATATGAATAATCAATATTTCTAGTAGCTACAGTAAAATTTTCATTGAAAAATAATAATAAATAAGCGAGATGCAGTCAGTCTGCGAGGGGTCCAGAAAAAAAGGTGTTTCGCGGTGATCACTGCTGCTCATCACTGGATCATCTGAAACCAAAAAAATTAACAGGGATCATTAGTAAATCATATTGGGCCCAGGATGGACGAAGGGTTAATGAAAATTTCGAATTTTTACAAAATGGCGGATGTTCAAAGTAAAAACTTGTTTTTCGACCAAAATTTCACTCATATTTTCAGTTATAAAAAAAAACTATTCACCGCCGATAAAAATCCTTCCTCCATCCAGGGGACAATTATGTACAGAATAAGTGATACAAATTTGAAAACGATCGGTCAAGCCGTTCTGGAGTTACAGTAATCACCGAATTTGAAAACGTGCTTTCGAGAAAAACGCGTTTAAAGTTTTAAGTACAATTTACATGCAAATAAAAAAATTATTTTTGGACTTACATTGAATCATCTATTCCGGCACCATAAAGTGACCCTTCCTTCGCCTTAGCAGTCGCAGTAGAAGCGATTTTCTTCCGTCGTCAAACTACTCTGGCCTCTCGAGTGTTTTCCGCCGAACGTCGGTTAGCCACTTCAACTCGAACAGAGTCCTCCTTCGTGGCAAAATTGTGGGCGTTTGGTCCCAATTTAATCCCTATTGCACCAAAAACCGCTAACAAGTCATAGGAACCTTCGTTGAAGGTGCAGGTAGCAATGTTGGCTGCTATGCTAACAGTGGTGAAGCTGGCAGGTAACGTTTTTGGGATGACTTTCCAAACGCTCTGGTTAAAACTTTCATTACTATTTTGCGTAAATCCTTTGTAAGGTCTTTTGTAAGATCTTCGTAAATAGGCTTTATTGCAGCTAATACATTCGTTGACAAGGCATTGTAATCGTGTTTGAAAGAGCATAACTTCTTCTCTGCTTTTGCACGCTGATACGTACACCACGAGCGAGCACCTGCTGGACATTTGTGATGAAGCGGGTTTGCGTCGGTTGAACTATAGTGATAGAACGTGGCCCAAATGGCATTTTTCATTTTTTCAACAGAATCACAATTATCACGAATAGCCTTACCAAAATACTCTCACAATTTAACAATGATTTTGCCAGTAAGTTTTTCTTTACCGCCGAGTCCTTTGTTATTCTTTTTACACCCACGTAGACGCATACCGATTCCTTTCTGAACATGACCAACGCATTCTTTTCTCGTAACAACAGTTTTTCCATAAGGAGCAGCTTTTTAGTATGCCAGAATAAGTTGTATATCTTCATGAATAATGCTCCGATTTGTCTAAAATTTTCAGAGAATACTTTTGAAATGCTGTACTTTGAGAAAATGCAAAAAAAAATATGATTTTTTGAAAATGCTTACTAGCACTCACCCCTTAAACGCAATTTTTAGGACGGTTACTCACTAAAGACATCTAGCGGAAAACGCTCAGAACTTTTTACTTCATCCAATATAATACTCATATATGTATAAGATTATTATAATGTTTGTGCAACACGGTGATGTCGAAATCTAGTATTTAATAAAAATCAATAATAAATCGTGATACTTTGCAGCGTTCATCTACACTAAACATTTATTTACTGATGGTCGAGTGTCCATTTACTGGTTATTTCGTCTGTTCACGGGCGATTTAGTCATTTCGCTACTTATTTATCAATTCCTCCAATATTATTCGTTGCAATTACGTCGAATATTTTTCTCTACTATCCGAATACCATCTTTTGTTAGCTAAAGCAATTGATAAGTTTTCTCTGACAATATTTTCATTTTACAGTCACGAGGCGATCAATTTTGGCCGCGGAAAATGTCACAAGCTCGAGGAGAGATCGTTTCTACGTGATAGCCTGACGATGAAGCGACGGGAATGAAAACAATGCGATATGTTTAAAAATAAACATCCCAAATACGTGTAGGAAGGTCATAATATTTCAACTCATCGGGTATACCGGGTGGATCAATAACTATTAGCACCTTGGATATCTTCGAAACTATAAGGTTCACAGAAATATTTGCTGAAATGAAATTTCACAGTACGAAAGGGCCCATCCGATAGCGATAATAGTTTTTTTTGCAGGTGGAGGTACTTCGGACATTTGAAGGTCAACTCCATTTTTTTAAATGGATCGGTATGTTTTTTTTTTCTGTATCATGAAAGAGGAGCTTAATACGAGTTCAACGACCTCTAACATAAGGTCATTGAAGGTCATAGAAAGTACAGAAAGGCGATAATACTTACAGTTTCGGTAGTAAATAAAATTACTACGTTTCATAGTAAGTGTTCCAAATGACGACCATCAATATGAATGCGTACGTTATTATGTACGTAGTAATTTTAATTACTACCGAAACTGTAAGGATTATCGCCTTTCTGTACTTTCTATGACCTTCAATGACCTTATGTTATAGGTCGTTGAACTCGTTTTAAGCTCCTCTTTCATGATACAAAAAAAAAAACATACCGATCCATTAAAAAAAATGCAGTTGACCTTCAAATGTCCGAAGTACCTCCACCTGCAAAAAAACTATTATCGCTCTCGGATGGCCCCTTTCGTACTTTGCAATTTCATTTCAGCAAATATTTTTGTGAACCGTATAGTTTCGAAGATATCCAAGGTGCTAATAGTTATTGATCCACCCTGTATATAAATGCACGTACGTATGCGTGATGTGCATCGCAAACGCGCGTCTCGTCGCCGCATCGAGCTCTCATCATTTGCAGGCTCCATTGACGCGAAAATATCGCGAGCGAGAGTGAGAAAGATGCGGGCGCAAGGATAAGAAGCATTGAAAGGTCGTCGTTTCGCGCGCACGCGCGCGTCATTGCAATACAAATTCCTAATGACATTGCGCGTGTAATATAATTCGCTTATAATCGCAAGCAAGAGAGAAGGAAAGAGAAAGCTCTTCCATGACGCGTCAAATGAAACGACCTTAAAGTCCGTGGCATTACAGCTCGCGATGCCTCCGCCACTGTAGTGCATACGAGGTATTCCAAGTGTTTTCGAACGGCCTAAAAGCCTGACCTTTTTCAATCTTTTTCAAAGTTGGTGATGTTTTTGTATCATATATTTTGAGTACGTGGCATTTTTTTCAGATTTTTATCGGCTCGCAAACTCGGCTAACTCGGAGATACGATTTTACACGTGATAAAATTTCAAATGATCGTACCGCAGTGATCTTCTCGTCATACGAAAAAATGTCCTCTACAAAAAAGATGCGTTTTTCTATAAACTATTTTGAAAAAAAATTTCAAAATTTTCCAAGTAATACAACACTAAAAAAAAAAGAAAAATCTTTCATTGTGCAATTTTTTAACCCCAATGACTAGGTTGATCCTGCTGAAATTTACACTGAATTTTCTTTTATTAGTGTAAAACCACATGTGTAAGTTTCATTCTGGGCTGAGCTTGCGCTCAGTTAATATCGTCGTCTTAAATTTAATGGGAAATGGTTTTTGTTGAATAACTCGACGATTTACAATTTTTAAGTAAAAGTGGTAATGACTAAACTTGTAGGAAATCGAGTGCTTTACGACTTTGGTCATTACAGTTTTTTCTCTACCATCGATATTTTTCGAATTAAACCTGAAAAAAGCGACTATAGCATTGTCTCGTTCATTTTTTACTTTAGGGCATAAACGAACATAAACAAACAAATTTTACAAAAAAAATCCAGGAAAATTAAAAATGGTCGGAATCACGGGCTAAGTGAAATTGCGTGGAATTCCTCATATATAATATATCGGGAGTTACGAAAGCCGCGCGATGGCCAGCTATAGGTTCCAAGGTATTGCGCTCGTGCCATCTTGTCCACTCCAACTGCTAACTATACACGCATACTCGACGAACACGATGGATTATTATTATACCACCCAATTATCGTTGTCCCTTCCCAGTGGCTACCATAATACGTTCCTTTTTTTTGGCATAAGTTGGTACATTCGATCCATTACACACTTATGTTTACGGTCGGTAGGCACACTTTTTACCACACTTGCCATCTTTGTGGTACTGATGTCTTTCGTACATATGCGTGTGAGCGAAAAATATTTATCTTTCGAGGAGAAAATATATTAGATGAAGTAAAAAGTTCTGAGCGTTTTTTCGCTTTATTTCGACGATGAAATTAACATAGTTAAGATTATCCGATTTAGATCAAATAT
Source organism: Ophion ventricosus (assembly GCA_963932345.1). Classification (NCBI taxonomy): domain Eukaryota; kingdom Metazoa; phylum Arthropoda; class Insecta; order Hymenoptera; family Ichneumonidae; genus Ophion; species Ophion ventricosus. Next base: position 7,811,841 of record OZ010718.1, read on the forward strand.
GCGCCGTTTTGTTCGTTAACTTTTGTCCATTTTGAAGGCAATTTCATAATTCCGCGATTAAAGAAGTCCTCGTCCCTATTGCCAAAAAACTTGACCAGCTCATTTTCACAAGCCTCTCTTGAGGCCAGTTTTGTAACATCAAGAAAATTTTACAAATGCTTGAAAAGGTGATAATCGCTTGGTGCCAGGTCTGGACTATACGGCGGGTGCGATAGAACCTCCCATCCAAGCTTTCGGAGCTTCTGGCGCGTCGTTAAAGATGTGTGCGGCCTGGCGTTGTCTTGATGGAACACAACACCCTTCCTATTGGCCAATTCTGGCCGCTTCTGGTCGAACGCCTGCTTCAATCTGGTCAGTTGTTGACAGTAGAGGTCCGAATTGAGTGTTTGGCCCGATGGAAGCAGCTCATAGTGGACGATTCCCTTCCAATCCCACCAAACTCACAGCAAAAACCTTCTTGGCCGTTGATCATGGCTTGGCGATCGTTTGGGCCGGCTCACCGCGATTGGACCAAGATCTTTTTCGGCTGTTGTTCTCGTATCTGACCCATCTTTCATCGCCAGTCACCATCCGCTTAAAAAATGGGTCGATTTCGTTACGTTTCAGCAAAGAATCGCAGGCATCAATTCGGTCCAAAAGGTTCCTTTGCGTCAATTCGTGTGGCACCCATACATCGAGCTTCTTCTTGAGACCAGCCTTATGCAAATGGTTCCAAACGGTTTTCCGGCTAATCTTCAGTTACTGGGCAATGGAATAAGTGCTCACATGCCGGTCCGACTCGACGATTTCCATGATTTTATCGATATTTTCGACGATTGGCCTACCAGAGCGTGCCTCATCTTCGATGTCCATATTACCAGAACGGAATCGTTGGAACCACCGCTTTGCTGTTGCATTCGCTACTGTATTGGGTCCATAAAGAGCACAAATTTTTTTGGCCGCCTGCTCCGCCTTTTCACCTTGGTCGTAGTGGTACTGAAGAAAGTATCGAATTTTCTCCTTTTTTACCTCCATATTGGAACGCCGTAACACGCAACTGGCTTCACCAAACACAAAACTGTCAAAGAAGTTTTTTTGAAGCGTAATGTCAGCTTTAAATCGCCGTATAGTATGACCCGATGCGATGTATACATCGTGAGATATGGCTCACTAAAGACATCTAGCGGAAAACGCTCAGAACTTTTTACTTCACCCAATATAACGACACTTTCTGTAGCGGCTTGGGTTTTTGGTCTTGATCGATAGTTTTATTATTTATGATGCACTCAGTGACTTGTGTTTTTTTCATTCGTAGGTTAATTAATAGTTATTTTCATCAATAATCAAATGTATTACTAGTGTCACCGAGTTGTGGGGCACAATGAGCAGACTCCCAATGAGGATACACAGAAGTCACGACGCTCCGAAGAAGCGCAATGTGTCTCGGGCAACTGTCAACGACATTTCTCGGAGTTTTTTAGCTCGTAAAATCTGATTTTTTTTTGTGCTGGATCGTGATTTATATTAAGTTTCGGCTGGCCTAAAAGAAAGTCAATAGCAGCTCACGAAGAATTATTTAAAAAAAAAAACAAAATTAATTTGAGCCTCGATAAAAAGATTTCGTTTGCCGGGAATACGTCAAATATTGTGGGGCAATTGTGTGGGGCACAATGTGTTATTGAGTTGTTGAGCACAATGCGTCGACTTCCAATGTTAGTGGTAAATAATACTCATTGTGACATTATAGATAAAAATCTGTCATCTATGTTAGGAAAATATAAGAGTTTCAACCGGCTCTTTGTACCCTATTTTATTTAAATCGCTATATCTCTGAAACTAGACGGTTAAAATTCATGATTATTTTTACCCACTTCGTCAGATGTTCCTCTGTAATTGAGAATTAAAAAAAAAAAAATCTGTAGAAAAGTTTTCAAGTTATTGCGCGAAATTTTCCACTGCTCTCCATGAGAACACGTGTAAAACCATGAAATCTTGGATTGCCAATATCTCGATAACGGAACGGTGAATCCTTTTGAAATTTTGCAGGTAATCATTTAATAGTGTCCTGAGTGAGTTCTGAAAATAAAAAAAAAATCTATAGAAAAACGCCTTGGCGCGACTACTACCTGAAGTAAATCTAAAAGTCGGGAAAAAAATGCCTGTACCAGAATTTAGTAAACAAAAAATGCATATTTTTATTACAGAGGCTGTTGTTTTTTTGGGAACCTGTCGACGCGCGCGCTTGTTTTTTATTTTATTTTTTTAACACCGGTATACATTGTTCGCCTAACCGCTTAGAGTAGTGGGTTCCTGGACAGAAGTATCGATAGAGAATATCACGGGTAGAAATGCACAAAGCGGACACACATTTGTTTTACATCGCTAAGATTTATCAACATGGAAGTATGCTGTGTGGAAATATGCTACACAGAAAGTGAGGTAGAGCGGGGGAGGGGGGGGGGGGGGGGGGTGCGAGAGAGTTCCGTGCACCATAAGAAGAAAGTTTTGTCGGAATTCGCATCCGGCATCATTTATAACGGCAAGTTAGCGCAGTGAAGAGATGAGACCCGCATGCATGCATCGTGCCATCGTTCGGCGTTCTCGTTTAGCCGTCATTATTTTTTACCATCTTTTGCGATCTTCTACATCAGGGATGGCCAAACTTTTGAAGTGTGCGGTTGATACTACGATTCAAAATATCCCTGGCGGTCTACCGCCGGCAACATGTTTTAAACCCAAACAAACCCAAACATATTTATTCTTTGAAAAATGTCTAAACTAGTTTTATAAAGCTCTCAGAGAAAATGTTTAATCAATAAAATAACTTAAAACTCGTTTATTTTTTAAGTTCATTTCTAAACATTGGTTTTTTGGCTGGATGTGTGGCATTGCGTGTTCTCCACAAGTTTTTCATGTTGCACAGTGTAAGAACTAACTGTGATGCGCAAACAGGAAGTTAAATGTTCGTCTGTTGACCGAGATCGATGTTTCGTTCGCAGTCAAATACAAAGCTACTTTTCTTAGGCATGGAAACTTTTCTTGGTGCATCAGTTTCCAAAGATTTGTACTTCCGAATGATCGAGCTTTCACAAATATGTCGCATCTTAGTTTTACGATTTCCTCCACGTCCACAACAGATTCAGCATCAATTAATTGGTGGATTTTAATAGACTGTCAATGTTAATGTCTTCGTTAAAAGGAAACACCATAAAACTGATGACTTCTTTCAGAGTTTCGAAATCTGCAAACCTTCTTTCGAATTCCTCGTGTAAACTGTCCAACTGTTCAGCGAAACTTTGGAATTCCCGATTTGAGTTGTGATTACACTCTTCCTCCGTGTTTTTGTAAATCTTCTTAGCTGGGATCCACGCATCTAAATCTTTCCTTAAATGTTTTAATTAAACTTGTCATATCAATTAAAGTTTTGTCTTTTCTTTGCCGGATTAGGTTCAGCTTATTCAGGTTCTTAGTTATGTCGCAAAGAAAAGCGAGCTTGACAAGTCATTTTTCGTCTTCTAATTCAGCAAAATTTGCTCGCTTGTAATGCAATCTTTTATTTTCGGAAGTAATTGACGAAATCTCATCAAATAGGCGCCTCGGCTCAGCCACCTTACATCTGTATGCAGCAAACGAGCGCCGTGTTCAGCTTCTGTTTCTTCAAGTAAAGCCCGCAATCGACGCCTTTGCAAGCTTCCGGCTCGAATCGAATTGACTATTTTAAAGGCAATTTTCATTACATCATCTGCTTTGAGAATTTTTAAGAACAAATCTTGCTGGTGTATGATGCAGTGATAGCTAGTAAAACTTGGAATTTCTTCATCATTCTTGCACAATGTAAAGAAACCAATTCTTTTTTCCAACGCAGCTGGAGCTCCATCTGTCATGATAGCCACCAATTTGGGAACTGTAGATTCAGTTTTGCTGATACAACTCTTGAAGCATCTGTAGACATCTTCACTCCCAGTTTGCCCTTTCATTGGAATAAGTTTCAACAACTCTTCTTTCGTTGTCATATCTTCAAAAACTAGGCGCACAAAAGTGCATAATTCAGCAATATCACTCACTTCCGTATATTCATCAAACTGGAGTGCCAGGAAACTATATTGTTGCGAGTCTTCATTGTGCAATTCTTCAAAATTCTTACCAATGGCTTCGGTGCGGAGCATTACAATGTTTCGTGCCAGTGAAATGTCGTTAACTGAATAAAGAATTTCCTTTTTATTTGTGAAATCATGAAAAAGTGCTTCTCCAGCTTTGTACATAGCTTCCTTAACTCTTCGCGATCGCACTGTAATTTCGCTCCTTCCGCGGTCGCACTGGGACGAAAATGTCCACTTGCAGTTTTCAACGTGTTAGAGCGCTTTGAAAAATCTATTGGAGTACAAATAAGTCTCCGCCGTTTTTTTTATAAAAACTTGGGCATTTATTGTGAAAGAACGGTACTTTGTGTTTTATTCAAAGTATTGTCCACCGCTAGTCACTACTTTTTGCCATCTTTCTGGCAGCATATGGATACCGCGTCGGAAGAACGCTTCATCTTTTGAGGCTATCCACAAATCGACCCAATTTTTGGGATCTTCATATGATGTGAAGTGCTACTCAGACAGGCCGTGCGTCATCGATCGAAATAAGTGATAGTCAGAGGGAGCAATGTCTGGTGAATACGGCAGGTGGGGTAAAACTTCCCAATTGAGTGTTTCCAAGTAGGTTTTGACCGGCGCCGCAATACGTGGACGAGAATTATCATGCAGGAGAATAATTTTGTCGTGTCTGGAGTAATAGTGGGCGCGTTTTTCCGTGAGTGCTCGGCTCAATCTCACCAATTGCGTACGGTAGAGAGTCCCAGTAATGGTTTCGTTCGGTTTGAGAAAGTCATAATACACCATAGCAAGCTGATCCCACCAAATACACAACATGAGTTTTTTTCCATGAATATTCGGCTTGGCTGTCGATGTTGAAGCATGACCAGGTTGTTCCCATGATTTCCTCTTCTTTGGGTTAATCGTAGTGGATCCATTTTTCATCACCAGTGACTATACGATGCAAAAAACCCTTTCCCTTATGCCTGGCAAGCAGCATTTCACATGTGCAAAATCGGCGTTCAACATTTCTCGGCTTCAGTTCATATGGAACCCAATTTCCTTGCTTTTGAATCATTCCCAACGATTTTAAACGATGTGAAATTGCTTGTTGAGTCACTCCTAATGTAAGTGCAAATTCTTCTTGCGTTTGGCACGAATCTCGTTCCAATAATGCTTCCAATTCCGCGTTTCCGTACACTTTCGGCCTTCCGCTACGTTCTTTGTCTTCGACGTCAAACTCACCGTTCTTAAACTTTTGAAACTACTCACAACTTCTCTCACTTAAAGCAGCCTCACCATATGCTTCTACAAGCAATCGATGCGCCTCAGCTGCAGATTTCTTCAAATTAAAGAAGTAAATCAAAAGTTCCCGCAAATGACGCTTATTCGGCTCAAAACTCGACATTTTCGCACGAAAAAAATTATGTGATGCTGATACAAAATCGCTAATATTTCAAGGTTATGGTCTTGCCAGATGTCCAACCTTACGATATGACGTTTTACATCTGACAATTTCAACCATAACCTCCCGGTGGGACCATCTTTTGTCAAACGACGGAGACTTATTTCAATCAATCAATAGAGTTTTATTTGCACAACTTTTAACAAGTTTTTTACAAAGCTTATACATATCCAACCACTATTTACATTTCTTATCATCTCCCACTCTTCATCCATTTCCTTAAACCTATAAGCCTTACATCTAACTCATCTCTGACTAAACTACCCACTTATTCTTCCACTCTCACACTCCTTAATTCCAAACTCCTTTTATTCCACACCTCTTCTATTTCCCTGACACATGCACATATTTCTTTTTGTATTTTTCCCCCTAACATATTTATCACCTCTCCGCAGATCGCCACCTCATCGATTCCTTCCATCCACACCTCCACACCTTTTCTTGTTTTTTCCGTCACCAACTCTCTGCTTTTCTTACACACCAATAAATGCTCAAAAGTCTCAACTTGCTCGGCACATATTCTGCACATCCAATCATACTCTTCTTTTTTACCCGCTCTCCCTATATTCCCGCATCTTATTCTAGCCCATACCTCTTTGTCTCTGCCCTTTACATTTTCCTCAGACCAATACTTCCACGGCATATTATCATTCTCCACGATAAACTTATACTTAACATTGTACGTCGGTGCCTTTACCCTCTCCTCCTCCTTCTTCAACGCCTCATTCTTAAACTTTTCTAACCCGATCTTTATTCTTACTTCAATTTCTCCCACCTCCCTCCTTTCCCAAATCATCCCAATTACATCTTGCATGCCCATTTCTTTTAATACAGCCTTTAAGTCCTTCCCCCACTTTGTCGGCATATGATTTACAATCGCCCTTACTTCCTCCATCAGGCATACTTTTGGCCATCTCTTTTCATTCATTCCAACTATCTCCACCATATATCTTAGCGCTCTTTCCCTTATCAGGTATTTCATTGTAGGCACCCCCAGGTCTCTTCTCCATATGTAATTCGGTGTGGTTCTTTTTACCCCTAACGCCATCTTACAATATCTACTCTGAATTCTTTCAAAGATGCTTATTTCCCCCAGTCCCCAAATTTCCACCCCATACATAGCTCCCGCCCTTACTATAGAATTCAACAAATAAAGCCTCTCCTCCATCAAATCTCTTCCTGCTCTGACGGAGACTTATTTGTACGCCCAACAAAAAAATTCATGAACACTCTTCAATACTTCTAGAATGTAAAGCCACGATTATTTTATTATAAAAGTTAATATATTTTGTACGAAAAATTGGTATCTCAGCGAAAACGCTAGCAAAACGTGTTTTGGTCTAAATTTCAACAATTAAAAAATGCGCCATAGTAAAAAATAAATTACCATGGATTGTCGTCATGGACACCCTAATGTTTGAGAAAAACTGGGCTTTGGCCGTTTCTGCCAAAAAAAGTATAATTATTGGATCGTTTGAAAATGAACGATTTCAAGCAGAGGAAAATCGAGGATTTTTGTGAAAAATAAATCGACGGTCATTTTTACGGCAAAAATATTATTTTTCTGCAAATAAGAGCGTATAAATGACAAGAGAGTATAAATATAAAACAGGGAGCATAAATGATGAAAAAAATTATGTGCTTCCGCTACATGCTGCACAAATAATAATGCGATGCTGATTGCAAGAGGGTTTTTCCCAGCGCGCACAACAATAAATTGTTTTTTCTTCATCCGTACAGAATGCACATCGTTTTCTTTTTTGCAATCTGTGCGTTTTTGCTGTAGGTTGTGGGTCAATTTCCAGTATTTCTGTGTATCATCGACCTCGTCAAACGCTTCTTCGTTATCTGGTTCATCTTCCGATAACTCCGCGTAATTTATTTGTGAACCTCGCTCTCGAAGAAGACGCCCAATTTCCCCAGAACTTTTCTCCGTCATTGTACGAAAAAATTGAATTTTTTGAAAAACAAATTGTGTATACCATTTATTTAGACAAAAAAAATCAGACAATTAAAATATTTATTTACATACCTTAATGCACTATTAGAAGCCTCTTGGATAACAAAAAATACAAAACTTTTGAATTGCAACTTTTGCTCACACGCAGGTCATACTGGGACGTTTTCGTCCGGTCGCCAAATTTCTATTGCTGCAGCTCAGGAACTAACCTGCAGAGAGCGGGCAAGCGACGCGTGCAGGCTCATACCTGTACTAAGTTTTTTTAAGGGTGGAGTGTCACGCCCTTTCCCTTTTTGGTTTTTCGAGAATTCTCAAGTGAAATTTCGCTTGGGACGAAATCGTCGCAGTGCAACCCCAGAGGGTTAATAATTTCTCTATCTTCAAAAGGTTTCTTTCGTTTTATTAAGGCGGGGCAACGACTTTGATGCTTCAAAAAATCAATTTTTTTTTAATTTCATAAATCGTTTGCAAAATATCTTAAGAATACACCCTGAAAACTTCAAAACGATATTCGGATTCCTTCTAACGATATGTATATAAATGATAAAGACTCTCCGCTCGACTCCCAAGCGCGCTCAGGTATCCACGAGCGCTCAGTTAGGTAGTTTGTTTGGGTTTGTTTTGGTTTTCATAACCCAAACAAACCCAAACTCGGACGTTTGGCGATGAGCTCCGAAACATCTCCATTCTGGGTAGAAAATAATCGAGGTAGCGGCATTTCTTGCTGCTATTTTATTAAATGAAGGAAATTCAGTCCTACTCATGGTTATGAATGAACTACAAATGGTAGTTGGCAGGCAGAGCTACGGATATGCCGAGCAAATGGATCAGATGCGCGTGGCTCGGCAAAATGGAAAAAGTTTATTAGAGACGAAAGAAGCTCGAAAAGCTCGTAAAGAGGAAATGCAAGCTTCAAATGAGTTGCATGAGGAAGAGGAAGGACTGCTGTATGGTGCTGGAATCGCTGATTAATCGGTAAGACACTTTATCATTTAATTAAACACATTTGACTTTGAGTTTTTCGTTTGTGAAACTTTAAACGTGTTTTTCTCGAAACGAAATTTTTTCAATTTGCGGGAATCATAACTCAAAAACTAATTGATGGATCATCTTCAAATTTGGAACACGTTTACATAATATAATTTATTAAAACATGAACCTAAAGTTGGAAAGATTAGATTGTTTAAAACATATTTATTATTGCAAAATGCCGGGGAGAAAAATGCTAAAAGTCGATCTTTTTTTTTCATACACGTTCCAACATTCAATTCTCGATTTTTTTTCAAAATTTACGTTTATGTTCTAAAAAAAACATCTCAAGAATGTATAAACATTTGTTGGACTATTTCAGATGCGAATTGCGAACTGCACAATTCCCGCAAATCGACAACGACGATGAGGGCACGCCAAGGGACACAGCGGATTACACCTTAATTAATAGATGAAATAACTTGAAAATATTACCAGACATGTATGAAAATATGAATAAATTATTGTCAGAGTTGCGGAAATTTCCGTTTTTTTTTGCACAATAAAAAAAAATCCAAAAAATCATCTAATTTTCGGTCGCCTAAAGTGGTTGCCCGCCTTAATAGTTCTGTAACTACGAACGAAGCGAATAGCTGATATCGCAGCTTATCGATTTTTTTCTGACTTCGTAAAAAGAGATTGCTGTGGGTACAAGCTAGCTTCTAATTCACGTACGTTTATCTTTCAGATTTCACTGCCAACCGGAAAATATGCGGCGTATTTTGTGTCTTGTTTTAATATGCATTTCAACATTTGCTTTTCTTGGTAGTTCTACACTTGAGTTGCAAATAAGACAAACATATTTGTCCTCAATATTAACCATAACGAAAAAGAACTCCTCCTTCCCACTGACCGTGGTAGTGGTAAGTCTTACTTGTTTTTTGCACTTGTGAACAACCTTGCCCGCTCATTATAGTCGCAATTATTATCGCCACGCAACAGAACAATTGTGAGAACCGAACATTAGCTTATTGGCTACTGACTGAGAACGCAAACGTACTCAAGGCGTGAGAGAAAGACAGAGAGCGCGATGGATAGGCGAGCGGTGGGTTATCCGGCCAACAAAATCTGACATTGTTCTATCCGTCATTCACGCCATGTGAGGCAGTGGCGTAGCGCGATTATTTGAAAATAGCAATTTTTCGTAATGTTTATTGAATTGAATTTACTCTCACGGGCTACTGAAATCGTCTAAGCGGTCGACCGGCTCTCGACCGCGGTCGACGCCTTAAGGCGTCTTCTCACTTTACAATTTTCAAAAAATCGATGTTTTTTATAACATTTTTCGAAAGTATACATATCCAAAAGTATCATATTAAAATTTTATGAAGATCGGAGGAGTCTAACTTTATTTTTGTGTGACCTTTACTTTACTACCTGAGCACGTTCGTCTGCTCCGATCGGAGGGGGACGAAGATGTTCAAGAAATTTTGAAACCGATCTACGAAGATTTGACTAAGGAAGAATTACTTGAACGATGCCTCGGACGAAATACTCAAAACAACAACGAGAGTTTTGATAACTGCGTGTGGGCAATGGCACCTAAACACATCTTCAGTGGAAAAAAAATAGTTGAAATTGCTTGCTAAACAGCTGCTTGCATTTTCAACGAAAGTTTGCAACTGGTTTTGACGATTTTGGAGGTGATGGGCGTTAAACTCGGCCCGATCGTCGCACAGTACGTCGCTAAACGTGATAGTGAGCGTATACGCGTAGCGAACCGCCGCAGCTCCGGTGCCTCAAAAGAAGCCAGAACAAAACGCAGAAACGCTATTTTAGGTGAAAATGAACACTATGAAGAATTAGAAGGCATACTCTATGGTGCAGGCATCGCTGATTAAACACAGGTAAGATTTTGCTACGATTTTTCATTTAAAAAACCTTTAAACGCGTTTTTCTCGAAACGTTTTTCGACGGTTTGTTGATAAAATCTTCGAAACTACTGAACCGATCCTTATGAAATTTTAACCACATATTCTTTACAACTATAGCTATGGCGCATATCAAGGTTTTTTTTTTATATTTACTATTTTTTTTTGTTGCCAAAAACGGTGAAAAAACACGTTTTTTTTTGTTTTTCGAAAAATGTCCGCCATTTTGTTATTTTTGCATATATCAAAAATCGTATGATATGCGCTATAGCCATTAACATACTGAATCTAAAACCGTTTGATTTTTATGTTTCAGATGATCCATCTTCGAGATTTCATCAACAGCGCTGACCTACAATTTTTTTGGGACATTTTTTTAACTACCATTTTCGTCTATAAATAGTGACTTAAATAAATAATTTTTTTTCTTCTGTATTTCGAATGTGTATTTATTAAGTGTAACAACTTTTATATCAATATCTATAATATACCAGGTGTACAAGTATGAATTGCGCATTTTTTTTTCTAAAAAAAGAACACGTTAAATTCGGAAGAATGATAAAAAGTGCTTTATTCAAAGTATGCTCCATCGCTTGTTATACATTTTTCCCATCTTTCGGGCAATTTGTGAATACCACGTCAGTAAAAATCTTCCCCTTTTGCTGCGAATCCTTCATCGAGCCATTTTTTCACATCTTCGTACGAACCAAAGCGCTGCTCAGCAAGTGCGTGACCCATCGATGCAAACAAGTGGTAATCGGAAGGAGCCAAGTCTGGTGAGTGAGCCGCGTGAGGTAGAACTTCCCAGCTGAGTCCTTCCAACGTGTCGCGAACCGGTTTTGCCGTATGTGATGGAGCATTGTCATGAAGAAAAATGACTTTGTGTTGCCTCTTTCGGTATTTGGGCCTTTTTTCAAGCAGCGAACGGTTCAAATCGGTCAATTGTTGTTGATAACGTTTAGTATTAACCGTTTCGCCAGGTTTTAACAGCTCATAATAGACCACGCCCCTCTGGTCCCACCAAACACAGAGCATCGTCTTTCTGCTAAAGCGATTCGGTCTTGCGGTCGATGTGGATGGTGCGACTGGGTCTACCCATGATTTTTTGCGCTTGGGATTCTCAAAATAAATCCACTTTTCATCCCCTGTAACTATACGATGCAAAAACGACTTCCTTTTGTACCGAGCGAGCAAAATGTTACATGTGTTTTTGCGCTTTTCCATTTGCCTGTCGTTCAACCCATGTGGTACCCATCTACCGGTCTTCTGAATCTTTCCCATCTCTCGTAGCCGATTGGAAACAGCTTGTTGACACACGCCCAATTGCTCGGCGAGTTGTTTTTGTGTTTGCTAATCATCTTCGTCCAACAATGCTTGCAATTCCAAATCTTCGTATTTTTTTGGCGATTTTCCATGTTCCTTGTCTGCAACATCGAAGTCACCACTTTTGAAACGCCGAAACCATCGTTCACACGTATCTTGCGATGGAGCATGTTCACCATAAGCTTCTCGAAGTAATCGGTACGATTCAGCAGCAGTTTTCTTCAAATGAAAATAAAAAATTGATGCTGTCCGCGAATACTCTTTGTTCGGTATAAATTTCGACATATTGAACACAACAACACAACACTATCACACACTTTTCCAATTTATCACTCGTGCGCGTCTGACACTTATTGATGACACAACAAAATGGCGCAGTGTCAAATCTTTATAGCACAAACTGCATTGGTGCACCATCTGTTGTCGGAAATCCGCATTTCGTACTTGTACACCTGGTAAACCTGTCAAAAAAATTCATGAAAATAGCCTTTTTTTTAGTGTCTCTAAAGTGAGAAGACGCCTTAAACGATTGTGTGTACTTGCGACGATCCACCGTGGAATAATGAAGATCACTCAGTTATTTTTTTTTTATTCTCTTAGACGCGATACGTCTAACGGAAGTTGAACTTTGAAGCTTCCGTAAGTTTTGTAACATCGAGGACAATTATGGCCGATTTGGCATAGTGTCCTGTGCGAAATCGTAAATTTAGCCGCAATCGATATTTCCATATTGACTTGTTTGCCCGTGAAGAAAATTCGATTCGTGGAAACTTCGACGTTGATCTCTTATCGGACATTTCTACGACTACATAGTAAAACTGAGTAGTCTTTATCATTCACGATTGTGAAATTTTCTCGAACGTCGTTAGAACTTGGTTGCGCAGGATTTAACGGAGAGGCAGTCATCACGGAAGCGCCGAGCAGGTCACGTCGTTAGACTCGATTTCGTTACGAGGTCATATTGGAAAAGTAAAGTTTTTTTTTGAGGTCAAGCATCTTCCCCGGAGGCTTACGAGCGGACATTTAACGCGTGAAATCACTGCTTCAAATTTTCAATGATCCGCCTCACGGTTTTTATTTTCGATCGCACGATCACATCAATAATGACCAATGAACACGTGCGGCAATTTTTTCTATCGTCTCAGTCGCGCTATCGCGAGTGTATATAACTTATTAGCCTAATCACAGGATTCGGCGCTGTTCTTTCATAAGTACCGCTCGTATATGAGCATGCCGCCATTTTTACCTTCAATGCTTTTCTTTTTTTCGTTACTAATAGCCGGTAATCAAACTTGAAATTACGTTGAAACATCTGTGTGTATATACCAACGCTTCGTAATACTAAAAACAAAAACAAAAAGAAGTGCCGCAAGTCAAGCACTTTCACGATCGCGTGCTGTACACGTGACAAATAAAAAAAAAAGTTTCACCTCCGGAAATGGCACCGTGCCGCTAACTGCGTACAATCGTGATATTAAAATGGTGAAATAATTTTTTTTCGCGGAAACGCCGTCAACGGTCTTTGGCAAACATCTATCTACTTTTGTAGATCTTGATTTTTGATTTTTGATTCTGTCTGCCGTCGATTTTTCAAGGATACATCGGCCAAAGCAAAGAATAGTTAGGATTTTTTTTTAATTACAAAGATTAGACGCCGAAGTATGAAAAAAAAAACAAATTTTTCTCTCAATGATCTCTCCTAGGCTGAAGCACGTTGAGTCGGTAAGATATTGATTTCCGTAGATTATCAAGTTTCGTTGCTACGATTCCAAGTTAAAACTCAAGCTAATAAAACTGACGAAACACGATGCTGTAGTTTTTCCATGGTTGGAATGCAACGAAAATGTATCTTTCCAATCGTTAACTCGTTATTAGCCAATTAGTTTGGGCAGTTTTGGGCTACGAGAATGGCTAAAACATTTTATAGGATTTTTTTCTGATTTCTTCAATCCAGATTTGCAATAAAATATTTTCGATAATACGGAAAAAAAGGAAAAGTTTTGCGTTGCGTTACAACGATGCAAACTTCAAGACTATCGAAACAAGTTGAATATTGTTTTAAGAAGGTACGATCATGGGGACGAATCCAACTTTCGGGCCTGACATTTTTACATGATGTTGACGAATACCTTATGCACCCTTTGGACAAATTTGAGCTATATTGACCGTTCAGTTTTTTCGTAATAAAATTGCAAAGTCGAGCACTTTGAGCTAGTGAAGCACGTCGTCTGTTGGAGACGATCGACCGGAAGTGCGGTGATCGCGGTTTTGCTGCTCACGTATCCAACTAAGGTCGTTGGAAAACGGAAATTTGATAAATTAGACCTAATAGATATTGTAAAAATTCGAAAATTCGAAATTCACCGTGTAGTTCGAGCACTACATTATAAAATGGTTTCCACTTCCGGTTGAATGTTATCATGATGAGGAAATAATATCTATAGACTTGCCAACGTCGGGCATAATAACTGATTCGTTTGGCGAGCATAATCTAGCTCTGTAACGAGATTCTGTAACCGGGTAGCGACAGTTTTCGTTGTCGTTGGCTAGCGACAGCCAATCGCATGCACGATCAGAAGAAAGAAAGCCTCTTATTGGCTGTCGCTAGCTGACGATGAAGAAAACGGTCGCTACCGAGTTACAGAATCTCGCTACTGCTTGGAAATCGTCGTGAAGACTCCAGAGTCGTTGAGGATCTAATTTTTCAGTTTTTATTAGTAAATGTACAATAAATAAAATATTTACCACAAATTTGGCACTTTGGAATCGACAATGCGAATATTCAACATAAGTTAACATAAATCAGAACATCCGTGGGGTAAGATAAATTTAGTCTCTTTGTTGACCCTGAGTAGTCGTACCTCCTTAATCTGATCAGTTCTATGCGGACGATAAAACTTTCTAATTCATGAAAAATCGCTGCCGTATGGTTAAATTGAGATTCGGGTGGCGAAGGTCAGGGGGGGCGGTAAAGGGTATTCAAATTTCAAATTGATGCAAAGGAAGCGAGTGGAGAGGGAACGTTCTATCTCCTTCCCGCACAACCGTATGGCCCACATAAAGGTATCTCAATTTTCAATTTGAGCTATATTGACCGTTTAGTTTTTTCGTAATAAAATTGCAAAGTCGAGCACTTTGAGCTAGTGAAGCACGTCGTCTGTTGGAGACGATCGACCGGAAGTGCGGTGATCGCGGTTTTGCTGCTCACGTATCCAACTAAGGTCGTTGGAAAACGGAAATTTGATAAATTAGACATAATAGATATTGTAAAAATTCGAAAATTCGAAATTCACCGTGTAGTTCGAGCACTAGATTATAAAATGGTTTCCACTTCCGGTTGAATGTTATCATGATGAGGAAATAATATCTATAGACTTGCCAACGTCGGGCATAATAACTGATTCGTTTGGCGAGCATAATCTAGCTCTGTAACGAGATTCTGTAACCGGGTAGCGACAGTTTTCGTTGTCGTTGGCTAGCGACAGCCAATCGCATGCACGATCAGAAGAAAGAAAGCCTCTTATTGGCTGTCGCTAGCTGACGATGAAGAAAACGGTCGCTACCGAGTTACAGAATCTCGCTACTGCTTGGAAATCGTCGTGAAGACTCCAGAGTCGTTGAGGATCTAATTTTTCAGTTTTTATTAGTAAATGTACAATAAATAAAATATTTACCACAAATTTGGCACTTTGGAATCGACAATGCGAATATTCAACATAAGTTAACATAAATCAGAACATCCGTGGGGTAAGATAAATTTAGTCTCTTTGTTGACCCTGAGTAGTCGTACCTCCTTAATGTGATCAGTTCTATGCGAACGATAAAACTTTCTAATTCATGAAAAATCGCTGCCGTATGGTTGAAATTGAGATTCGGGTGGCGAAGGTCAGGGGGGGAGGCGGTAAAGGGTATTCAAATTTCAAATTGATGCAAAGGAAGCGAGTGGAGAGGGAACGTTCTATCTCCTTCCCGCACAACCGTATGGCCCACATAAAGCTATCTTAATTTTTATCAGCAACGTCTTCCGCATCTCCTCCAGTAGATACCAAACGGATTCACGGATAGGAGAGAGACGCGACCATACATCTATCAATTCGGACAGATACAGTATAATCGACGAACGGCACCGTGAAATTCCAGTCTTTGGCACAGATTAGATTTCGATAATCAAGTTGGCAATGGTGGGGACTTTCGACACTGAAAATCGAAATGATTGTAGACGATTGAAATGTATATCACCGTGAGATTAATTCACGATGCATTAACCGTCGAAAAATCAATCAGTTTCACAACGCAGTTTTGGAGATTTCTAACGCTCAATGTTGAACATTTCATACATTTGGTATACACGTGACAATTCGTAAACACCAGTTATAGGGCTGTAGGTAGAAAAATAATACCGAGATTTCGATTTAAGAATTGCACAAACCGTGATTATCAGTGTTAGGTATATCGTATTGATTAATTAACGGGTTAAGGACAAGTTTACCTTTATTTTGCTTTTTTAGAAAATTCTCTACGGTTTTTTTTTCCGTCCCGGTGCGCACTTTTGAACGTGGCCATTTTTCGGCTATTTTTTGGCCGTCGAAAATTAACTGCAAAGTTTGTAGAAAAAAGTTTATTTTTTTCCTCAGTTTATTCCATGGTAAACTTAAAAAGGATATAAAAACCTACATTTTGGTTTTTTAGAAAGTCTCGTACGATTTTTTGCGCCCCAGTATTGCATTTTTAGCTAAAAAGACATGTTTTAGAAAAAAAGGCGTCATCGAAGAACTATAGGGTTTCAGAGGAAATGCCAAGAGGGTAAAAAGTTACATGGGTTCACACTGGAGTGGCTAGAATTTTTTTACAATTCTTTTTTGACATTTTTTCATTTTTTTATTTTAATTTTTAAAAATAAAAAAAAACATTTAGAAAAAGTGTAGTTAATTAAAAATGAAAATGTAAACGAATTTCCTTTCTTAATTGTCCTAGACCCAATAATTCCCAAGTGGAGCCTCTCCACTCATCAAAGTTCCAACCAAAAATGGGGAAAAAAAATGTCCAAGAAAAATTCTGAAAATATTCTAGCCACTCCAGTGTGAACCCATGCAACTTTTTACCCTTTTGACATTTCCCCTGAAACCCTATAGTTCTCCGATGACGCTATTTTTTTCTAAAACATATCTTTTTTAGCTAAAAATGCAATACTAGGGCGAAAAAGAATAGTACGAGACTTTCTAAAAAATAAAAATGTCGGTTTTGATATCCTTTTTAAGGGGTGAGGGCTACTTATAACGCCGAAAAAAACGCTTTTTTCGGGATTTTTTTTACAGGTTTTATTATTTAGTGAAAAATATTTTCCCATATGGATAATCAATATTTCTAGTAGCTACAGTAAAATTTTCATTGAAAAATAATAATAAATAAGCGAGATGCAGTCAATCTGCGAGGGGTCCAGAAAAAAAGGTGTTTCGCGGTGATCACTGCTGCTCATCACTGGATCATCTGAAACCAAAAAAATTAACGGGGATCATTAGTAAATCATATTGGCCCCAGGCTGGACGAAGGGTTAATGAAAATTTCGAATTTTTACAAAATGGCAGATGTTCAAAGTAAAAACTTGTTTTTCGACCAAAATTTCACTCATATTTTCAGTTATAAAAAAAACTATTCACCGCCGATAAAAATCCTTCGTCCATCCAGGGGACAATTATGTACAGAATAAGTGATACAAATTTGAAAACGATCGGTCAAGCCGTTCTGGAGTTACAGTGATCACCGAATTTGAAAACGTGCTTTCGAGAAAAACGCGTTTAAAGTTTTAAGTACAATGTACATGCAAATAAAAAATTATATTTGGACTTACATTGAATCATCTATTCCGGCACCATAAAGTGGCCCTTCCTTCGCCTTAGCAGTCGCAGTAGAAGCGATTTTCTTCCGTCGTCGAACTACTCTGGCCTCTCGAGTGTTTTCCGCCGAAAGTCGGTTAGCCACTTCAACTCGAACAGAGTCCTCCTTTGTGGCAAAATTGTGGGCGTTTGGTCCTAATTTAATCCCCATTGCATCAAAAACTGCTAACAAGCCATAGGAACTTTCGTTGAAGGTGCAGGTAGCAATGTTGGCTGCTATGCTAACAGCGGTGAAGCTGGCAGGTAACGTTTTTGAGATGACCTTCCAAACGCTCTGGTTGAAACTTTCATTACTATTTTGCGTAAATCCTCCTATACATCTTTGTAGTAATTCGTCGTAAATTGGATGGCTAGAAAAATTATACACTTACTTTTGCATGTTATTCGATCGACTCGAATCTCGCGATGTATCGCAAAAACATTCGACTTGCACAATCCTCTCCGCCTCCCTCTTACCTCAGATAATTAAGTGACGTAAAAAATCGAAGCACTCTGGATCGTAATACAAAACAGCTAATGTGTATTCGTACAGTGAATAAGAAACGCGATGTACGGCAGTTACCGCAATAATAGTCACTTAATCTTTTTCATCTCTGGTATATGATCTTTGGCCGCTTGCAGGTATAATTTGACTCAACGAGCATGCGACAATTAAAGGCCCTACTGTACACGACGCCATACCATAGCTTCGAACGGTAGCATGCCCAAAACTGAAGACTCGCCGTGATATCCATTTGCGACGGTCACGCACATCGAATTCATATTGTAATAGATATTAAATGTTATATAAAAAGGAAAAGTGAAGCCGTGTCCTTTCGATATATCACGGTGCATACTTTATCGCTGAATAGATATCCGTGTGATTTTGCGTTATGGACGTGAGGCATGAGATTAAGGAGTTTCGACACCGTTCCTTGGCTGCAAGAGTGGGGATGAAAATATTAGATGAAGTAAAAAGTTCTGAGCGTTTTTTCGCTTTATTTCGACGACGAAATTAACATAGTTAGGATTATTCGATTTAGATCAAATATGCGCCGTTTTGTTCGATAACTTTTGTCCATTTTGAAGGCAATTTCATAATTCCGCGATTGAAGAAGTCCTCGTCCCTATTGCCAAAAAACTTGACCAGCTCATTTTCACAAGCCTCTCTTGAGGCCAGTTTTGTACCATCAAGAAAATTTTGCAAATGCTTGAAAAGGTGATAATCGCTTGGTGCCAGGTCTGGACTATACGGCGGGTGCGATAGAACCTCCCATCCAAGCTCTCGGAGCTTCTGGCGCGTCGTTAAAGATGTGTGCGGCCTGGCGTTACCTTGATGGAACACAACACCCTTCCTATTGACCAATTCTGGCCGCTTCTGGTCAATCGCCTGCTTCAATCTGGTCAGTTGTTGATAGTAGAGGTCCGAATTGAGTGTTTAGCCCGATGGAAGCAGCTCATAGTGGATGATTCCCTTCCAATCCCACCAAACTCACAGCAAAACCTTCTTGGCCGTTAATCAGGTCTTGGCGATCGTTTGGGCCGGCTCACCGCGATTGGACCACGATCTTTTTCGGCTGTTGTTCTCGTATGTGACCCATTTTTCATCGCCAGTCACCATCTGCTTCAAAAATGGGTCGATTTCGTTACATTTCAGCAAAGAATCGCAGACATCAATTCGGTCCAAAAGGTTCTTTTGCCTCAATTCGTGTGGCACCCATACATCGAGCTTCTTCTTGAGATCAGCCTTATGCAAATGGTTCCAAACGGTTTTCCGGCTAATCTTCAGTTCCTGGGCAATGGAATAAGTGCTCACATGCCGGTCCGACTCGACGATTTCCATGATTTTATCGACATTTTCGACGATTGTCCTACCAGAGCGTGCCTCATCTTCAACGTCCATATTACCAGACCGGAATCGTTGGAACCACCGCTTTGCTGTTGCATTCGATACTGTATTGGGTCCATAAACAGCACAAAATTTTTTTGGCCGCCTGCTCCGCCTTTTCACCTTGGTCGTAGTGCTACTGAAGAATGTATCGAATTTTCTCTTTTTTTACCTCCATTTTGGAACGCTGTAACACATAACTGGCTTCACCAAACAAAAAATTGTCAAAGAACTTTTTTTGAAGCGTAATGTCACCTTTAAATCGCCGTATAGTATGGCCCGATGCGATGTATACATCGTGAGATATGGCTCACTAAAGACATCTAGCGGAAAACGCTAAGAACTTTTTACTTCACCCAATATATTTTTAAGGGTAATGAAAGATACAGGCTGGAGGGCACTGGGTGAGAGAGAAATGAAGTGTTTCGGCGATGGGGTAGTTCAAAGAAAGGTCCCGGGCGAAAATTGATTTCGGGCCTTGATCGGCCCCATCTTAATTTTCCCTAACTTTATTAAGGCCCTAGTCTGGAAGCCTTACATAGGCCATCAGTGGCCGGTCATACTTTGCTACCGAGGGCCATTGAAGGCAAAATAACCAGGGCCTTTAAAATTGCCTGAACGGAGCCTGATAACAAATTATCGCAGCCATATGCGTACGTGAGTGTATGTGCACTGTGAAAAAGAAATGTGTTATTTCAATACATTCGAGGTTTAGAATTCGCATATATCGACGTTTGGTCCTGCGTTGGTCCAATGAACGCACTGCATGCGTGTTGGTTCGAGGCATCACTGCTCGTCTACTGAATGCATAGTTTAATTATTATATTTACTCGATCTCGATAATTATTATGCCAAAAATTCTTTAGTCAAGCAATTTATACTGATTTGCCCCTATAATAGCAAAGTCTAGTAGTATTGGGGAAATCGCTACTAGGGAATCTACAACTACACCCCTT
Source organism: Ophion ventricosus (assembly GCA_963932345.1). NCBI lineage: Eukaryota > Metazoa > Arthropoda > Insecta > Hymenoptera > Ichneumonidae > Ophion > Ophion ventricosus. The sequence goes on from OZ010718.1 coordinate 7,832,264, forward strand.
AAAGGCCCTTACTTGGTCTCTGTACTTAGACCATAGTTTTAGTCAACCTACCTACCCTACCATTCCCTAGTAGGGGCCCGGTCCGGCTCTCTTATGGAAAACCCTACTATGAAATCCACAAATAATCCATTGAAGGCCACGAATTGTATTAGGTATACCCTGCCAATTTTTCGCACGGGTTAGTTCAATAAAATGAAAATATATTTATTAGTCTATAGATAAACGGTTAGAGTGGCGTTACTCGCAGAATCGCTCGCGTTACATGACTCGGACTTCTCGAACGGGATCGTACTATTATTTTGTACTATTAATAAATTTCAGAGAAAGCTGCAGTGAAGGGCGTACGATTAAGGGAGTCGCGTAAGAAGCGGCGGACACGTACAGGATGAATATCTTAGGTGCTTTGAAAGCATCCTACAACAACTTATTGCACGCTCGTCGTGCCCTGGTATTCGTGTTCGTCTGGAGCCTCGCGATGATTGCGACGTTGCAATTTCATCATGCCTTGAATGATAATTCGGTGAGCACGAGGGGAGGAGACTCCCAGGGATCGTCCTACCGGCTCGGTCCATCATCTTTACGTGAGAAAGAAAACAACGAAGCCGCAATGGAGCCTCTGGTCGACAAAAGAGAGCCGAGAACCGAGGAAGAACTCGTTCGTGACATCGAGTCTCGATTGCCGAGTCTGCCCTTCGCTTATTGGCTGAAGATGAGAGCAAAACTGGAGAAAGCGGTCGGTAATGCAGCGAAGAATCAAAAGAACGTGAAGCAAAGCAAGCAGGAGCGAGGCAATGAAATAAAAAACGGTACGGGTACGGCGAGCAGTACGAATCCAAAAAAAAGCTGCGTGCCACGCTATCCGAGCATCTACGATCTCGAATTCAACAACGTTTACTGGCAGAGCCTCAGAACGAGCAACGGAACGTTTCAGCTGTACGGGGCGTATTACGACGCGAGGAAATTGTTGAAAATCGGTGCAGCGATCAGGATCATCGGTATGCTGGACAGAATCGAGCCGCGCGTCAAGACTTACTGTCAGTTGTGGTACGACGGGGATAGCGAACCCGCGATCGTCCAGACCTTCGAATACAAATATGTCTGGAATAGCAAGTGGGGCAATTACAAGCAGGGCATATATCAGCCTTACGTGATAGCGTGCAAAGTCCCGCAAAGTCATCAGGCACGCGGGCCACCCGTCTCGGTATCCCTCGTCGAGCGAGCCTGCGACACCTCGAGCAATAATCTACGCGTCATTTACAACAAGCCCGACGTCAAACGCGGTTTTGCCGTGTGCGTCAAGGGCCTCGATTTCTTGCATGACGATCTCTCCGTCCGCCTGATCGAGTGGATCGAGCTGGTTAGCCTCCTCGGCGCCGACAAGATTCACTTCTATCAGCTACAGGTTCATCCCAACGTCAGCAAGGTTCTCGATTATTACACCGGATTGGGCAAGATCGATGTCACGCCGATAACCTTGCCCGGTGGACAGCCCAATATACCCGCCTTCCAGCACATGTATCTCGTCAAGAAAGTCAACAACAAACGCCTCAACGAACTCATACCTTACAACGATTGTCTCTACAAGCACATGTACGAGTACGAGTACATCGCACTTCTCGACATCGACGAGGTCATTATGCCTCTCAAGGACTCCACGTGGCCGGAGCTCATGAAACGCGTACTTCCAAAAGCTCTTGCTTTGTACAACCAAACTCGTGCCTCGTACAACGTTCGGAACGTATACTTTCTCGACGACTTTCTCCGTTTGAACGGGGCCTTCGAACATATACCAAAGTAATTGACATAACTTTTGACGATACTTGAACCCTTTTCTCCCTGTGTACGCACCCGTATTGGCGTAGCCGATTTATTGGTTTGTACTACTGCGTCGGCGATATCGATTATGGGTGGTTTGGTTCGACAAATAAGCAGAATTCGTATTTCACCTCAAAATAGGCTCTAACATTTTTACTTATTTTTTACGAGTATATAACCCGACGCAAAATGCCAACTCTGAAAGAGGGCTTGTTCCTTCTCGAAAAAAGATCGGCTTGATGAAAGAAAAAATGCAATTTTATGAAAAAAATTTAGCTTGGAGTAGGAAAACTATTTTGGAAAATAGTTTGTTTGGGTTTACTCGTTTGCAAACGTTTGGGTTTACTCGTTTGCAACGTGCAAACAAACTATTTTGGAAAATAGTTTGTTTGCACGTTTATTCGTTTACACGTTTACTTGGATCGTTACCCTTAGGGAAAAGTGCTATTGGATTCTTCAAGAGGTAACACCACCATGTGAAGCTTATGGTGTTACACTACCTTGGTGCTCAGAAAAATAGGTATACATTTTTTTCGATTGTTAACGCCACTATTAAATATATAAAACAATTTTCATTATTTACATCTACGTTAAAGTATTAAGAACAAATTAAAAATCTATTCTAGTAGTACCGTCTTTGGAAAATTCTTGCCGATGGTGGGATTTTTTCTCTGTCAGGCATCGTCTGAAAAAAAAATATTTCGTAAAGATAGGTAATAGCTAAAGTGTATAGCCAAAGCATAGGAAAATAATTCCATTTTTTTTGTATAAGTGACAGCAGTCTGAAAAAAACTCTGATTTTTAGAAAAAACAATTGACTTTAAAAAATTAATAAGAAATGAACTCATTCTACATAATATTATAAAGAATATGTAGTATTAATTTCATCAAAATCGGTTAAGTAGATCTCCAAATATGTTGTCCACCAGTTTGAAAAGAGGGTCCTACTAGGCGACTTATATCTCAGCCATGAAGAAAAAAAGTTTATTCGATTTTTAAATTTGTTCATGAAAATATAATGTATTTGTGAAAAATAAGAATTACTTTATATATTTAATAGTCGCGTTAAAATTAAAAAAAAAATTATATCTACTTTTCCGAGCGCCAAGATGGTGTAACCTTTTACAACTGTAATATATATATTCTTTTTAATTCACAAATTGGTTGCTCAAAATGTACACAAAAGAGAGTACATAGAAAATTTTGAAATGTGTTTCCAACACAAAATTGCCATGCAGGCTGGTAGAATTATTCTTATTTTTCGAATTGAACCTGGTTCAAAGTACCAGATATAAAGTAGTAGAAAAGTATCAAAGTTTTTTCCAAAATATTGAAAAATGATTCTCCCGTTAATATTTTTGTACAAAAAATCCTTGAAAAAATATCAGTGTTCTTTACTTTTTTTAAATCAGTATTCCTTAAAAATCGTTAATCCTTCTGTAGTATTTTATATCTACATTAAGGTATTACCGGATCGACCCCCGGGCACAATGTTGGCCCAAAATGGGCGAATCGTGGATTTACGTTAAGCCTTATAAATAGCTAGTTTAATAATAAATTTATACTTAGAAATGTTAATTTTCCACTTTTAATAATAATTGAAGTCAAATTCGACGATATATTGGCGTGTGCTTGACCGAGATGTTGTCAGTGACTGTACATCTGATTCAACTGACAAAGAAAAAAAAAATCAATTTTTAAATTAAATTACTACATTCAGATCATCTTATTATTATCAATAATTACCCAAAAACTCAATATATATTGAATTGTAATTCAGTTTTCCAATGATTGCCATTAATTCATCGTTAAAAACTCAATACTCCTCATTACTTTAATTAATTTCTCGATAATTACTCAGTCGATTTATTTGAAACTTAGCATGATCATTCGCTTGATCCTAAATCTTGATGATATAATATTTTCAGAATTTACGGCGATTTAGTTCAATTCGTTTTGCAACCATTAACGTCTGCAGAAGCTGTTTTCCCATAAGCAACCTTATTAAATTCATATGTTTATAACTATTCAAATTATTTAGTGAACAATTCTAAAATAATTAATGTATTATTCTATCAAGAACTAAGATACCTCAAATTTTCAAGAATTTTTGCGATTTTTGAATATCCATCCAGTAATATCTTAACCGCAGCTTTGCTCCAGGTTCAATCCTGAAAATTGACAAAAATTCCATTACAGAGGGCATCAACGAAAATAATAGTTTCCAGCAGATTGCTAAGGCGCCGTTGTAGTATAACGAAAAAAAAAATCGTGAACTTCTTCTGCTACTTTTTTTCAGATAAATTTCGAGCAACAAATTTCCAATGTTCAATAAGCATGAAATTTTTCTTTGCAGCTTCAAAATGCTCATATCAGTTTTCGGTCTAATGGTATGGTGTTACCACTTAATCGTGTTTGAAGACACGCTTTTTTTCAAAGATAGTGAATCGAAGTTTAGCATGGAAAAAATTTGAGGCTACAATTTCGAGTTAATAAAAAAAAAAACAACGAGAGAAACGTGCAATCATGATCGTCACTGACGTTCGTGTGACAGAGCAACGTTTGAAGAGAGATTTTCCCTCATCACAAACCCGAAAATCTGCATTTATTTCATTTCTCGAGTGCATTGGGATTCTCGATTTCTTCACCGTACAAATCCAACACACCGAACAAGAGTTCCTCTTCCTATAGAATCAGCAAACTATCCACGAAAACAAGCAAATCCATTTAACCAAAATAATATGAAATTTTTATCGAATTCTCCGCTTCTTTTGCAAGGCGAACCGTAATTTCTTTTTCTTTCGTTTCGTTCGCACGTACATACAGGTACATGCACATGCTCCAGCACGTGTTTCGTTCCAGAAACTTTACGAAGCCTCACCATTACGTCAAGTGTTTTCACAATACGGAGCGGGTCCTGACTCTTCACAATCATTATCCCCTAGCGTGCTTGGGTGCCGATTGCACGACATATTCGATCGAGACCGAGGACGCCCAGTTGCAGCACTACCGGGCTGACTGCGTCAGGGCCTTGAAGAAGTCGTGTTCCGAATACAAAAAGGACATCGTTACGGACACAACTATTTGGCGACACGCGGATCGTTTGATCGAGCGTGTTAACGATACCCTCGAGAAGCTTGGTTTTTTTACTACGAAAAACAGTTTGACGTAATATTCCCGTAAGGACATGAGAAACAAATACTGCATACGAGCGTGTAGCCTATTGTATATTCGCGAAATCTCCGTAACCGCGTACAAATTGTGTGACAAGTCGCATCATCCCGAGCAGAAATTTGTTCAGGGTGAAATCCGGGCCGGATCAGGCTGCCACAATAGCAAATCCGGGCCGGATCAGGCAAATTTAGTCCGGCCCTGATCAGGGATGTAACGCTTTTGCAAATTCAGGTCCAGATCAGGCACCTTATTTTCTCGTTCGACTCTCTCATGCATGGCTTGCAAGCTGTATGGCAACGCTGTAAATAGCTGAGCAGCTCGAAAATTGCGACAGTCACGAGACATTCATTTTCAACAGTTTTGCTCTGATGAAGTTGAATATTATCAAATATACGCAAAATAAGCGTTAAAAAAAAAACTTTTAATTTGAAATCTGAGGCCTGTTCTGCATATTCATATCATTTATGGTCAGTTTTACTTTACATCTATGACATATATCCCTTCGAGTGCACACCTCCGCCGCCAACCTACTAGTGCATACTGGGTCAATCTGATCCAAGGCGTTTTTCAAATCGTTATATTCCGGTAAATATGCATTTTTTGTTTTTTTTTTTTGTAGAGACGTTTTTTGTAGTAAATTATCCATATTTTATGGCCCTAAATTTATTTTTTGACGAAAACGAAAATTAAATGCCAAAACATTCGTTCAAAGTGGGGCATACATTGAGAAATACGTACTTACACGAAAAATTTTTGGGGTCAAAACGACCCAGTGTGCACTCGAAGGGATATTGCAGAGTTTCGCTTTAGCCCGTGCTCGTAACTCCCGTACATACTAAAATTCACCGGATTCACAAGTGACGCACGTATTACTGACATGTAATTGTGAGCGAAGGAAAATAGGGTCTAAGAGTCTAGGTTAGCATCCGAGAGAGAGAAACATACGGACACTGCTCGCATTTCTGTTACACACTGCACTCGCCTATCGTCACGCACCTAGCGGTCCTTGTGCAAGCTAGAAGCCAAATGAGTAAGCGAACTAGTCCCATCATCGCCGTTTCTAGACCGTTGTATATATGTCGTAACTTTAAAGGAGATTACCACGCCCCTTGTATCCCTCTCGAACTTCTATCTCTGTCGCACTTATGGTACACAAAGTGCCGCGTGTCTGCTCCGCTTCCTCTTGAAAAAAAAAGAAATCAATCCTATCGATAACTGCCATAAAAGGAGATACGCATCGAGCCGCTCGTCAAATTTAGGGCCGGCTTCCGCGTCTTTTCGTCGCTCGGTAGGCGCAGTGAGTCAGCGATCAGCTGATGCGGTTTCACCCCATGTTGCGTTTTCCGGGAGCATCAGGCGATTCTCCCGTTCGGACCTTGAGTGTAACATCAGCAGGTAAAGATTTTACACGTTGATCACTTTGGGCATTTTTCTTTCTGCGTCTTATGCTCTTTAGTCCGATAATTATTGTAAAAACACCGATAATAAACACAATGATGTTTTTCGTCACGACGAGGAACGAGCGGCGCAGGTATGAAAAATCCGCGAGGTATTATGCTCATTGATGCCCTAAAGTTAAAAATAAACGAGATAATGCAATAGTTTTAGTTCGCTGCTTTTTTCAGGTTTAATTCGAAAAATATTGATCGTAAAGAAAAAACTCTAATAACTAAAGTTGTGGAAAATTGAATTTCCTACAAGTTTAGTTCTTACCATTTTTACCCAAAAATTGAAAATGGCCGAGTTATTCAAGAAAAAAAACAATTTTTCATAAAATTCAAAATGACGAACATAAGCCCATGGAGGATTTGGTCGCCATTTTGAATTTAGACTACCAGTGACCCCCCTCCCAGTGGTTAAAACGAGAAAGAGCGACAACGGAATTTTTGCAAGGTTAAAAGTACACAGTAACTGGGCTACACCGTCCGCGAGGACAATGCCATCGATCGGACTGACAGTTCCTCGCCAAGTATACGTCGATAATCTCGATCTCGAGTGCGACTATTTAGCGAACGCCGGATTTGGAAGTGGCGACAACGAGCTCGACGATCCAACTGACACAATACCGGTGCCTATATGGCTCTGCGTTTTTCTCGTCGTTGGATACATATTGGCTGGGGCTTTTCTCTTCGCGGAGTAGGAGACCTGGCCCTATCTCGATTCCGCATACTTTTGCTTCATCACTCTTACAACTATAGGTAAGATATACGGAAGAAAAATACTTTCTATTTATGAAATTGACATTCAACAGGGTCCTTCGGATGAGAAAAAATGTGGTCCGATTATTTCTAAGTATATGATAATTATTTTTATGCATGCACAGTACGATTTATGGGGTTTGAATCGTTATCTTTTATACAGGATAAAGAATTTTGCTCACGAATAACGTGGGCAACAATAATTGAAAAACGTCATTTCAAACAATGAATCACACCTATATTTTTTTTTGCGACACTTGTCGGTATCTCACATTTTACTTTAGCGATTAACGTGCCTTTCTTTGCCGTTCGTTCCATTGAACTTTACAGCACCAGAGTTAAATATTGCGAGACATTTTTGACGTCGTCTAATTAGAGAATTTTTACTATTAAGAGACAATTGCTAGTGAAATTGTCTCAATTGTCGTAACTAATTGCAATATTTCAAATGATAAAGTGCTTTCATGTTTTAGAAAAGCGAAATGAACGGTCTTATCGATTGAACAGGTTTTTTTTTTATTACCTGAACGCAAAGTGAAAGATGTACCAGGTAACATACAAGTGCGAGAGAAACAGCTGAAAAGACGCTTCTCACTTTACTCCAAGACGACTGATATTTTTGAAAAAAAAAAGCAAAATTACATTTTGCACTCCATTGGGCGGAGAATAAAATTAGACTCTTCTTTTTTCACCAGCTAAGCAGCTTTCATCTTGCTTTGAGGTAGTCATCATGTTACGCCGAAAACAGATATGGGCACTTTCAACTCGTTTTATAAAAAGTGAACTTTGTTGAAAATATACTATTGGCACATACAAAAGAGTAGAAATATTTATTTTCCATGTAAAATGGCTGCATATTTCCAGTCCATTTGAAATTATGTATTTCACTGCCGCGATGGAATTTCTTCAATCTGTGGGATTTAAACTCGGTCAAAATATCGCACCGTTTGTTTATGCAAATTTAAAAGAACACAAAAGTACTAAGGATAAAAAAACGTTCATGAAAATGTTAATCGCAAAAAGATTTTCCAATACTACGCAAAAATCTTCATTACTTCTCTGCCGTATTATATCTACATTAAGAAATGCTTCGGGTTTAATCCGAAATGTTGGAAGATTCGAGTGCGTCGTGATTTTGCTTCCGAAAAATCTTCAAAAATGTGTGCTTTTTTTGTGTATACTTTGAGGAACGACGATTGTAAATTTTCTCCATATCGGTTTAAGGCCTACCATTATGCTACCCTTCAATAAAAAAAAAAACTTTCCCGATATCCCACGACTTTCAATAAACTAATAGTTCAAATTTCCCATTAGCATCGTTAATAGGATTCGGCGATCCCGTGCCGGCACATCGGCTCAACGCTCATCAAGGAATAGCCCTTTGTTCCCTCTACCTGCTTTTCGGCATCGCGCTCTTAGTCATGAGCTTCAATCTTGTTCAGGAAGAAGTAATAAGTAACGTGAAAAACGTCGCGAAGAAGCTCGGTATAATCAAGGACGAGTATCACAGCGGTAACGTAATCGACGAGGACGAAGTTGAGTACGAAGACGAGGATGATTACGAGCCAGACGATTATCCGGCGTTCGAAGGGGAGGCTTCGTCGCGACGACGATGTTACAGCGGCGAATACGATAGGTCACCTGGTGTTTATTACGGCAGCGGTGTCGGCGATGATTTTTCGGGTGATCAAGGCTCTTCCCGACGAGATTTCTAACATCAGCGAGATCGGTCACCTATGCCTTCAAGAATCTCTCCTCGATGATCTCTTTTTGTCACAATACAACTTTACGAATATCGATAATTCGATGTATCGTGTCGATTTACATACTTCATATTGACGTATTTATTTATTAAGATTTATTACTGCTGCATGTGGAGTTATGAAACATACACTCATACGCAGGAAATGCAGCGAGGATTGTGTCGCCTAAAGTGTAGTGCATACAGACTCTTTGACAAGCGCGTGTACGGCGAAAGTCAAAAACTATTTAAGAGATGGTATTAAAAAAGAAAATACATACACACTACGTGATACAACGGTGATGCTTCATTATTAATAAGTGGTCCAGTTGGCACCACTGTTAATAATCGCCTGGCATCTCCTAGGCATACTTTCCACTAATCCCATGACATAATCTGGTGACAAAGACCTCCATATGAGTCGAACCTGTCGGAATAATTACTTGAAGTTCAAGATCTTTGCTGGCTATTGGTGTAGGTAGATCAGATATGATTGATAAGAAAACGTGCCCGAAAAGAAACATCGTCCGAAAAAGTAACGTCCCAATCGCGGTCCAAACCTTCTTTCGCCCAAGAGAGTCTGTTTTCAACATATTTTTCGGGCAATAGCGGTTCGTCTGTGATCACGGTCGGACGGCACCTTACGCTTTTCATACAAAGCATCTTGGTTAAAGGATCTCGCTACCTGCTAAATAAATATCAGGTGTTCTTTATAATCTCGGTTGTCTTGCTTAAGGGAGAATATTAGAGGATACTATTTTCTTTCAAACTTAGATAAAAGCAGAACTGCGGCGTTTCGGTTAGTTCGACTACATTGTTTTCGAGAAAAACAAATCTTTTGGACAATCGCTGAGTGAGCTTTAATTTCATTGTCAACGAGCGCCGATCTTTCACATGAGACTGTGCTAATTTGGTCAGATTTTCATTATTTTCCCCGTAGAAAACAATGTAACCGAGAAATTTTTTAAACTTCGAAGTTACATTTTCATTGGGCTCCTTAAAAAAGCAGTATCCTTCAACATTCATCGGTAAAATGCTCGACCCTCCTTAACCAGCCGACCGCAACTTCCTTAATTTATTCAGATTTTGCGCTATTGTTGTCAGAGGAATGTTTATTGTATAGAATAATTACGAAGGGGCATAAAGTGCGCGCATATATATATTTAAATAAGCTCAATGATTCATCGCACGTTGTGTGCGCCAAACGTCACTATACCATTTGTTTCGCATATTACGCTAGAGGGCAACATACAAAAGGTAACGGAGCAAAAACGATCTAATTTCTCGTCTTCGTTCCGTCATAAACACGTGTTGACTCGTAGCGCTGCCAACGAGCCGTCGCGCGCGTACATATATATATATTAGATGAAGTAAAAAGTTCTGAGCGTTTTTTCGCTTTATTTCGACGATTAAATTAACATAGTTAGGATTATCCGATTTAGATCAAATATGCACCGGTTTGTTCGATAACTTTTGTCCATTTTTAAGGTAATTTCATAATTCCGCGATTGAAGAAGTCCTCGTCCCTATTGGTAAAAAAACTTGACCAGCTCATTTTCAAAAGCCTCTCTTGAGGCCAGTTTTGCACCATCAAGAAAATTTTGCAAATGCTTGAAAAGGTGATAATCGCTTGGTGCCAGGTCTGGACTATACGGCGGGTGCGATAGAACCTCCCATCCAAGCTCTTGGAGTTTCTGGCGCGTCGTTAAAGATGTGTGCGGCCTGGCGTTGTTTTGATGGAACACAACACCCTTCCTATTGGCCAATTCTGGCCGCTTCTGGTCGATCGCCTGCTTCAATCTGGTCAGTTATTGACAGTAGAGGTCCGAATTGTGTGTTTGGCCCGATGGGAGCAGCTCATAGTGGATGATTCCCTTTCAATCCCACCAAACACACAGCAAAACCTTCTTGGCCGTTAATCCGAGCTTGGCGATCGTTTGAGCCGGCTCACCGCGATTGGACCACGATCTCTTTCGGCTGTTGTTCTCGTATGTGACCTATTTTTCATCGCCAGTCACCATCCGCTTCAAAATGAGTCGATTTCGTTACGTTTCAGCAAAGAATCACAGGCATCAATTCGGTCCAAAAGGTTCTTTTGCGTCAATTCGTGTGGCACTCATACATCGAGCTTCTTCTTGAGACCAGCCTTATGCAAATGGTTTTAAACGTTTTTCTGGCTAATCTTCAGTTCCTGGGCAATGGAATAAGTGCTCACATGCCGGTCCGACTCGACGTTTTCCATGATTTTATCGACATTTTCGACGATTGGCCTAGCAGAGCGTGCCTCATCTTCGACGTCCATATTACCAGAACGGAATCGTTGGAACCACCGCTTTGCTGTTGCATTCGATACTGCATTGGGTCCATAAACAGCACAAATTTTTGTTGGCCGCCTGCTCCACCTTTTCATCTTGGTCGTAGTGGTACTGAAGAATGTATCGAATTTTCTCTTTTTTTACCTCCATTTTGGAACGCTGTAACACACAACTGGCTTCACCAAACACAAAACTGTCTAAGAACTTTTTTTGAAGCGTAATGTCACCTCTAAATCGCCGTATAGTATGACCCGATGCGATGTATACATCGTGAGATATGGCTCACTAAAGACATCTAGCGGAAAACGCTCAGAACTTTATACTTCACCAATATACACTCAGCAAAAAAATTAAAGGAGCAGAAAAATTTCACAATTTTTTCGGTGATTTTTGAAAGGCCGTAACTTTGTCAAAAATAGTCGTATCGGGGGAAAAAGCATTTTGAAGCTTGAAATCTCTAGTTTAAGAAACTCGCGGAGAAATTTTTTTTTGGGCATCACGCTCGGCGCTTTCATAAGAAATAGCGCGAGCAAAAAAAATTCGATTTTTTTTTCAACATCGTCAATGGGCTCAAGAAAATGTTTCCTGTCTGAATCAATGCTTGCGTCTTTTAGCCTGATTCTTTAGCTTCAATTTGGTATTTTTTTCTCTCTGTACGACCATTTGTCGCTGAGATATCGCAGATTGAATGAAAAGTCAGCTGTTTTCCTTGATCATCGATATTTCATGAACTAATGATCGTACAGCGAACGGAAGGTGGGTTTCGGAAACTTGAATAACTCCTCTACGAGTTCCTTGTGGTAATTCAGAGGATTTTTTTTAAGCTCAGTATTGATTTGAAATAGCACATAAAATAACCTTTTCTGCTGTTTTGGAAAATTCACCACAACTTTGCAAATATTGCGAAAATGACCAAAGTTTCCAGGTTTTTTTCAGATCAATAAATGCCCATAGACCCTATAAATTTTTTTATCGATCGGTTAAACCGTTTTTTTCATCTGAATCGTCAAAGTTTTATTAAAAATTAAAGGAGCACTTTGATTAAGATGAAAAAAAGGAGCACTTTTTTTATGTTCCTTAACCCTTTGAAGCATACATTTTTCCTTATGTGCAATCAGCTCAAAACTTTGTACTCGGGGGTTTTCGGGGTCGCTGATTACAAATCTGCACTCAAAATTTGAAAATTCAAGATGGCGGATCCAATATGGCGGACCACGAAGGCAAAAATTGTTTGATGAAAGCAAAAGTTGGTACTCGGGGGTTTTCGGGGTCGCTGATTACAAATCTGCACTCAAAATTTGGAAACTCAAGATGGCGGATCCAATATCACGGACCAAAATGCTCAAAGTAGCTTGATGAAGATGAAACTCCATATGCAGGGGTTTTTTGAGTCGTTGAATTCGAATCTCAGTTCAAAATTGAACAATAAAAATGGCAGTTCCAATATAGGATAATGAAACACAAATCTGGGTTGGTTACTGATACTAATCTGAGCTTATAATTTAAAAATAGGTGGTGAACTGAAACATAAAATTCTCTTGATGGAGAGGAAACTCGGTGCTTTAGGGTTATTGAAGTCGCTAATTTTGAAACCAGTCAAAATATATAAATTTAAAAAGTTCTAAATTAAACATTAAAAAAGAAACTCGCTACGTCCTCGCCGTTAGCTCCGGGTAATGCTAAAAGCGTAATTCTATTAGAAATTCAGTATAACAGAATCAACATATTGAGCAACTCCGATGTTTTAGTAATTCCAGTAAAATCTCCGGTTTTGGTCCGCCATATTGGATTCACCATTTTGAATTTCTGGATTTTGAGCTCGAATTCGTAATCAGCGACGTAAAAAACGTCTCTGAATTCATTTTTTGTGTATGGTTTACCTGCTAGATTAGGCACAATGACATTTATTGTCTAATAAAACATGTTTTTTTGTACTGTAGTGATGATCAACATCCACTAAGTGCAACATAAGCCCTTAATAGTGATATTGTAGTAACAATTGATCTCCTAACATCCTAAATATACGTTTACATTCGTCGTTATGCGCTAAAAAATTTTTTTATTCAAGAAAAACAGAGTGGAAGTAGGTGACATAACAGTATGTCACTATGCTTCAAAGGCTTAAAGGCGCACTTCGATTAAGATTTTAAAAAATCGTCATTTTTTTACTCGGGCTATTTCTTATAACAGCGCCGAGCATGATGCCCAAAAAAATTTCTTCGCGAGATTCGTAAACTAGATATTTCAAGCTTCAAAATGCCCCCCCCCCCCCCCCCCGATACGACATTCTTCACGAAGTTACGGCCTTTCAGAAAACACTGAAAAAATTTTGAAATTTTTCTGCTCGTTTAATTTTTTTTGCTGAGTATATGTTTTCGCCTTGTTCTTCGGCGTTTTATTATTAGCTGTAGCGGCACTATTTCGAGTTTCTCTCGAAGCGAGGGGGAGTAGGCGTCTGGCGAGAGCTCTCGCGGACGGGAAGGATTATATTCGTAAGTCAACGGAACGTACGAACGATATGGTCGAGTACAGTAGTAGGTTTTTGCCCGCGGTGCTAGAGATGTCGTTCGATGAACGAAGGATTTTTGACGAGCACGCATTATTGTTTCGTCTAATAAACGTGCTACATTTAGAACGATAATAGAAATGAGTACAAGAGTCACGAGTGCTCTGTGACTATACCGCTGAGATCCTAGTAATACAGATTTTGCAATCGTGGGTGAGACGGAGCGGCAGAGGTGGAGAGTTATGAATTACGATTATGTCAATGGCAGCAGCAAGGCAGCAGCAGCGGTGGCTGTGAAACGTGTGACGATGAAACCACGGCCCGACGAAGCTAAACAAGATTTTTTTTTCGTCCGCGACGAGAGTACTAGGTTATTACGGGCGAGGCGATTACAAAAATCGTAACAGCAGAAGACGCGGACGTAGACACAATAAGAGACGGTGCCTATGGTCGGAGAGAGTGCTCGACGGGCTCCTATCTTTCAATTGCTTTTCTCCTCAGTAATGTAGGTATCGTTTGCCTCGTCGTCGGTTACACCATCCCGGTGTATTTATTTTCGTAGCTATAGAAGGCGCCCACGAGCTTACCGTTATTAATCGAAGAAACAACGTTTCGATTGTTCGCAATTTTACCGCTACGAAACTTTGGAATCTCACGTCGCAGGTTCGTGTACATGTACCAGGTGTACAAATATGAAATGCGGATTTTTTTTCTAAAAAGAAAACACGTTAAATTCGGAAGAATGATAAAAAGTGCTTTATTCAAAGTATGCTCCATCGCTTGTTATATATTTTTCCCATCTTTCGGGCAATTTGTGAATACCACGCCAGTAAAAATCTTCCCCTTTTGCTGCGAACCATTCGTCGAGCCATTTTTTCACATCTTCGTACGAATCGAAGCGCTGTTCAGCAAGTGCGTGACCCATCGATGCAAACAAATGGTAATCGTAAGAAGCCAAGTCTGGTGAGTAAGCCGCATGGGGTAAAACTTCCCAGCTGAGTACTTCCAACGTGTCGCGAACCGGTTTTGCCGTATGTGATGGAGCATTGTCATGAAGAAAAATGACTTTGTGTTGCCTCTTTCGGTATTCTGGCCTTTTTTCAAGCAGCGAACGGTTCAAATCGGTCAATTGTTGTTGGTAACATTTAGTATTAACCGTTTCTCCAGGTTTTAACAGCTCATAATAGGCCACGCCCCTCTGGTCCCACCAAACACAGAGCATCGTCTTTCTGCCAAAGCGATTCTCAAAATAAATCCACTTTTCATCCCCTGTAACTATGCGATGCAAAAACGACTTCCTTTTGTGACGAGCGAGCAAAATATCACATGTGTTTTGCGCTTTTCCATTTGCCTGTCGTTCAACTCATGTGGTACCCATCTACCGGTCTTCTGAATCTTTCCCATCTCTCGTAGCCGATTGGAAACAGCTTGTTGACTAACGCCCAATTGCTCGGCGAGTTGTTTTTGTGTTTGCGAATCATCTTCGTCCAACAATGCTTGCAATTCCACATCTTCGTATTTTTTTGGCGGTTTTCCATGTTCCTTGTCTGCAAAATCGAAGTCACCACTTTTGAAACGCCGAAACCATCGTTCACACGTATCTTGCGATGGAGCATGTTCACCATAAGCTTCTCGAAGTAATCGGTATGATTCAGCAGCAGTTTTCTTCAAATGAAAATAAAAAATTGATGCTGTCCGCGAATACTCTTTGTTCGGTATAAATTTCGACATATTGAACACAACAATACAACACTATGCACACACTTTTCCAATTTATCACTCGTGCGCGTCTGACAGTTGTCGATGACACAACAAAATGGCGCAGTGTCAAATCTTTATAGCACAAACTGCATTGGTGCACCATCTGTTGTCTGAAATCCGCATTTCATACTTGTACACCTGGTACAGTGGGCTCCCATCAGCCCCAACAAGAATATATTTATCATGCGCGTTTCGTAATCTCTTTTGCGGAATGGTCCATCCAGGAGAATACATTTTCCGAGTGAAAATGGAAGACAAAGGTAAAGGCGGTGCTCGAAAAGTATCAGGCCGAAATTGTACGTGCCGTTAAAAAAGACGATTACGATGGCAATGACTGTCGTGAAATGAACCAAAAATGCAGTTTCGCCGGAGCATTCCTCTACTCACTTACTGTAATTACGACCATTGGTAAGGAGCATGTATATTTACATATGCAACGAAAACTCGCCTAAAACAACAACTTCGATTTTTACTGAAATGTAGAAAAGAAGAAAAATAAAAATTCTGAAGAGGACCCTAACCAGAGGGCCAAAACGTAAAAACGTCCTCTATTTCCATTGCTGACTTTGGAATAACCTTGACTGGCCGGATTGAAGCCGAATCCACAAAGACCATCTTATCATCCACACGGCCGCACACATCTCTGACTCATTTAAACTGATTGGCTATAAACACGGACACAATGACCTTCTTCAGCGAGATTCTACAACTTTTCGGATATTTCACTCTAGCAGCGTTCAAGAACTGGAAAGGCGACACTGCAACGAAAACTCGCCTAAAACAACAACTTCGATTTTTACTGAAATGTAGAAAAGAAGAAAAATAAAAATTCTGAAGAGGATCCTAACCAGAGGGCCGAAACGTAAAAACATCCTCTATTTCCATTGCTGACTTTGGAATAACCTTGACTGGCCGGATTGAAGCCGAATCCACAAAGACCATCTTATCATCCACACGGCCGCACACATCTCTGACTCATTTATATTTACATATGTGCATGCGCGCGAATATATAAATGTACCGTCAAAACGCAAAATGTACGGTAAATCCCGGTTTGCTTCCTAGGTAAATTTAGTTTTGGACCGAACAGGCAAACGCAAACGGACTTAAGAAAACAAATAAATAACCCAAAGAACTGAAAGGAATTAAAATAAATCCTATCGATCGAAGCTATATCTCGTTTTGACTGGGCCGCTCATGACCGCAGCATGCATATAGATGATTTCATTATTTCGGAAGCTCAAAAACTCAATGTAATCCAAACAAAAATCCCGAAATCGAGAGATTAACTTTTTTTTTTCCACAAAAAAACGTGCGTTCTAAAGTTATATTTTTTGTCATTGGCGGATCGTTGAATGTTAAATTGATATTGAGCCTCGCGTATTTTGTATATCGTGATGTGCATATTGTTATAATCGTCCAAAGTACATTATTATTACGAACCCTTTCTTTCGATAAGGCTACGGCAATACGTGCCCGAAAACAATGTGGGACAAGGCCGTAACAACGATATACGCGATATTTGGTATGCCACTATTTCTTCTGTACCTGAGCAACATTGGTGGTATTCTAGCTTGGAGCTTCAAATAGAGTTACGCTCGTTGTGTCCTCTGCAGGTGAGATCTGTAAATGATGCTATATAAGTTCGAGACGCGGATGCGCGTGTGCATTGAACGTTCGCGTGTTTATTGGTTTGGTGATACGGCGACAGATGTCGCAAAAGACGAAATGTACGGCGTCCTGTTTATCCGGAGAGTGGGGACAGCAGAAATTTAGTGCGATATGAGCAGCAGATGGTAAGATTACAATGTTTCGGGCCCGGGAACGCGCTTCTCCCAATCTGAACGGGAACGAAGAGGGAGAAGAAGGGGAATGCGGTGATGACGATGACGGTGATCACGATTACGATGTCGATGATTAAAACAAGTACAATCCACGGAAGGGGGGTAGTACGATATCCGAGGCGCCAAGTTTTGACCGTTGATTCTTGATATTTTAACCAAAATAATGAGAATTTCAAGAATAAAAAAATGTGCCGTATCAGCTTCCTTAAGGAATTATAAGCGCTTTTAGCGGTAATTGAAACAACGCCAGAATTCAACAATAGTTTGTTGGCTCATGGGTACAATATCTTTATTTTATCACAAATAATGGAAATTGACCGGGCGAGCTTCATAAAGTATTTGTTTAGTATTGCCTGAAGGGCAAAAAGTTTTTCTCTTATTTGTCTGGGACCCAAGAAGTTATACTTTAACATCGTACACCATTTTTTCCGAGCTTCTCTATTGGGAAGATGCTATGTACGTAGAAGGTGTGTCGCACGCGAAAAGTGTTTGCCACTGGAGCGCGGGGGCCCGGCGGCGGAGCCCTCCCAAGGACACTAAACGCAGTATTTATATGATTTTCAACATAAATTCCGAGATTATAATGCTTTATTTATTTATATTCTTTGTTTATTTATAACAATAAGAATTGTTCCATATAATTACTACACCAGATTACTAAACAATATATTTTACATAAACTTGGGGCCTTACAAGTCCAAAGAGGGATGAACCGTATACTTCTAATCCCTCTTTGGACTTCTAGCGGTTAAAAGTGCTAATTTATTCTCTGCCTAGTCGCACCAATAAGCGAGGAAAACATGGTAATGGTATTTAAAATACATTTTTGGCTTCTGAGACACCGTTGAAACTATATATTTCCAAGTTACCTTGCCAGATGGTCCTTGAAATTTTCAAATTCGAAATATACGTCCTTTTCGATAAATAACGAAAAATTCCAATTTTAACGCAAAATAAGCGAAATATTAGATGAAGTAAAAAGTTCTGATCGTTTTTTCGCTTTATTTCGACGATGAAATTAACATAGTTAGGATTATCCGATTTAGATCAAATATGCGCCGTTTTGTTCGATAACTTTTTTCCATTTTGAAGGCAATTTCATAATTCCGCGATTGGAGAAGTCCTCGTCCCTATTGGTAAAAAACTTGGCCAGCTCATTTTCACAAGCCTCTCTTGAGGCCCATTTTGTACCATCAAGAAAATTTTGCAAATGCTTGAAAAGGTGATAATCGCTTGGTGCCAGGTCTGGACTATACGGCGGATGTGATAGAACCTCCCATCCAAGCTCTCGGAGCTTCTGGCGCGTCGTTAAAGATGTGTGCGGCCTGGCGTTGTCTTGATGGAACACAACACCCTTCCTATTGGCCAATTCTGGCCGCTTCTGGTCGATCGCCTGCTTCAATCTGGTCAGTTGTTGACAGTAGAGGTCCGAATTGAGTGTTTGGCCCGATGGGAGCAGCTCATGGATGATTCCCTTCCAATCCCACCAAACACACAGCAAAACCTTCTTGGCCGTTAATCCGGGCTTGGCGATCGTTTGGGCCGGCTCATCGCGATTGGACCATGATATTTTTCGGCTGTTATTCTCGTCTGTGACCCATTTTTCATCGCCAGTCACCATCCGCTTAAAAAATGGGTCGGTTCCGTTACGTTTCAGCAAAGAATCACAGGCATCAATTCGGTCCAAAAGGTTCTTTTGCGTCAATTCGTGTGGCACCCATACATCGAGCTTCTTATTTAGACCAGCCTTATGCAAATGGTTCCAAACGGTTTTCTGGCTAATCTTCATTCCCTGGGTAATGGAATAAGTGCTCACATGCCGGTCCGACTCGACGATTTCCATGATTTTATCGACATTTTCGACGATTGGCCTACCAGAGCGTGCCTCATCTTCGACGTCCATATTACCAGAACGGAAACGTTGGAACCACCGCTTTGCTATTGCACTCGATACTGTATTGGGTGCATAAACAGCACAAATTGTTTTGGCCGCCTGCTCCGCCTTTTCACCCTGGTCGTAGTGGTACTGATGAATGTATCGAATTTTCTCTTTTTTTACCTCCATTTTGGAACGCTGTAACACACAACTGGCTTCACCAAACACAAAACTGTCGAAGAACTTTTTTGAAGCGTAATGTCACCTTTAAATTTAAACTTTAAACGCTCAGAACTTTTTACTTCATCCAATATTTTCATCCCCACTCTTGCAGCCAAGGAACGGTATCGAAACTCCTTAATCTCATGCCTCACGTCCATAAGGCAAAATCAGACGGATATCTATTCAGCGATAAAGCACGTACTGTGATATATCGAAGAAACACTACTTCACTTTTCGTATTTCTACACAATTTAATATCTATTACGATATCAATTCGATATGCGCGACCGTCGGAAATGTATAATCACAGCGAGTCTTCAGTTTCGGGCATTCTACCGTTCGACGCTATGGTAAGGCGTCGTGTACAGTAGGGCCTTTAATTGTCGCATGCTCGTTGAGTCAAATTATACCTGCGAGCGGCCAAAGATCATATACCAGGAGGAGAAGATTAAGTGACTATTATTGCTGTAACTACCGCACATCGCGTTTGTTATTCACTGTATGGATACACATGAGCCGTTTTGTATCATGATCCAGAGCGCCTCGATTTTTACGACACTTCATTATTATCTGAGGGAAGAGGGAGGCGGAGAGGATTGCGCAAGTCGAATGTTTTTGCGATACATCGCAACGTTCGAGTCGATTGAATAGCACGCAAAGGTAAGTGTATAATTTTTCTAGTCATTCTATTTGCAGGAAGAAGCTTACGCAACTAGGTATGCTTTATGACTCAAAAACGGAAGTCTTCTTTTCGTGTCGTATATGCAATAGGTTTAGATTTAAAACAAAAGGTGATATTTGGAAATACAGTCGCACGGTCATTATTTGTATCATTTCTTTTTTCAAAAAGGACCGAGTTTTTTATATTCGAGAATTTGCACCGCCGAAGCTTATCCACCAGCGTAAAATGTGTTTCAGCTTATTCTGATTTGAATGGGTTCAGTTGCGTTGTTTGAGATTGTGCGAATTGTTTTTTTTTATGGTTATGCACAGGCGCACTATTAATGATTATTGATAGGGGCAAGTGCAGAACATGTGGTCACTTTCCAGAATTTTGAATAAAACATTTTTTATATCTAAATAGATAAAGTTTTTTTTGAAACATATCACATGTATTAAGGGATAATCAACCTTTCTTAAGGGGTGAGAGTTACTTGTAACGCCGAAAAAAAACGCTGTTTTCGGGATTTTTTTTACAGGTTTTATTATTTAGTGAAAAATGTTTTCCCATATGAATAATCAATATTTCTAGTAGCTACAGTAAAATGTTCATTGAAAAATAATGATAAATAAACGAGATGCAGTCAGTTTGCGAGGGGTCCAGAAAAAAAAGGTGTTTCGCGGTGATCACTGCTGCTCATCACTGGATCATCTGAAACCAAAAAAATTAACGGGGATCATTAGTAAATCATATTGGGCCCAGGATGGACGAAGGGTTAATGAAAATTTCGAATTTTTACAAAACGGCGGATGTTCAAAGTAAACACTTGTTTTTCGACCAAAATTTCACTCATATTTTCAGTTATAAAAAAAAAAACTATTCACCGCCGATAAAAATCCTTCGTACATTCAGGGGACAATTATGTACAGAATAAGTGATACAAATTTGAAAACGATCGGTCAAGCCGTTCTGGAGTTACAGTGATCACCGAATTTGAAAGCGTGCTTTCGAGAAAAACGCGTTTAAAGTTTTAAGTAGAATTTACATGCAAATAAAAAAATTATTTTTGGACTTACATTGAATCATCTATTCCGGCACCATAAAGTGACCCGTCCTTCGCCTTAGCAGTCGCAGTAGAAGCGATTTTTGCCCGCCGTCGAACTACTCTGGCCTCTCGAGTGTTTTCCGCCGAACGTCGGTTAGCCACTTCAACTCGAACAGAGTCCTCCTTTGTGGCAAAATTGTGGGCGTATGGTCCTTATTTAATCCCCATAGCATCAAAAACTGCTAACAAGCCATAGGAACCTTCGTTGAAGGTTGCAGGTAGCAATGTTGGCTGCTATGCTAACAGTGGTGAAGCTGGCAGGTAACGTTTTTGGGTTGACCTTCCAAACGCTCTGGTTAAAACTTTCATTACTATTTTGCGTAAATCCTCCTATGCGTCTTTGTAGTAATTCGTCTTTTGTAAGATCTTCGTAAATAGGCTTTATTGCAGCTTTTACCCGCTCGAGGCGGCTGTGCTCAAAGTTGTATATGTTCATGAATAATGCTCCGATTGGTCTAAAATGTTCAGAGAATACTTTTGAAATGCTGTACTTTGAGAAAATGCAACAAAAAAAAACGATTTTTTGAAAATGCTGACTAGCCCTCACCCCTTGAACAAAAATTCTAGTCTCGATATCACTTAAATTTACGAAGATAATTAACTTTTTTTTAAAACACCAGTTTTGTCCATGGGTTCAACAGTCAATTGTACCTATGGACAGACAAAATGTACCTATGGACGGTGTTGTATCTAGAGACGGATCACATTAATTAGACAATACGAAAATAAAAAACAAAAATAGACCTCTAAAATCAACTTCAAACAAACATACTCTATTATACTTATTTTTTGTACATTACGACACTCTTCATACACATTACGAGTGGATAATCGCAATCCCTATCTTTTCGTAATATGAATCATGCCACGCAAACGAAAGATTCATTCTCCTCATTAAACCCAAAGTTTTCTCTGTCTGACTACGGAATACACCTAATATGATAGCTATGATCACAAAAACTACTTTTGATCATTTGGTTTTTGTCTTTGGAATAAGTTTTGCACTGAAAAATAAAACAATACAACTGATTAGAACAAGGCCAAGCCTAAAACCACAACATATTGTACCAGTGGACTGTCCACAGGTACACTTATGTTTTTGTCCACAGGTACAAATTCAGACATAAAAAATAAAACTCTTTTGACTTTGAGGTTAAAATTGACTTAGAGTCCGCGTAAAAGCATTAACTAAGCAATGAACAACACAGATCATACTGCAAACACGACCAAACCGATATCGTAAGTATTGTCACGGTAAAATTCTTTCAAATCAAGCGTAAACACTTACTTAATGGGGCAAAAAACTTTCACAGCCAGCACAAACGACGACCGCACCGAAAACAACGATGGCGACACGTCAAAAGTATCAACCATATAGACAAAGCTTCACGGTCGCATTGAAATTAGAATTTTAGGGTTGCTAGATTCGTCGGAATCGATGGTGTCCGAAGGTGCAAACGCCCATAGGTTCAGCACTTGTCCCTACTGATAATAAGGAGGGCGAAAAAATCAACGGTCCGTTTAGAGTTTGAGCCCTACTTCCGAATAATTACCGGAATATTGAAGAGCATTGGCATTACATTTACATATTTCAAACGAGAGTTCTTTTGCCACACTACGTGGAAAGTAGAGAAAAATCAAGCTCCATTGCGCTACAAGTGATAGAAAATATTAGGTGTATGACTTAATTTTTACAGACTTTTTCTTCGAGCTTTAAATTATATTTAAAATATCGGACGCAAGGTTTCAGAACACCGAATGACAAGTCTACGTGAGTTACATAACCTCTCAGGATAGCAGAGTTTACGATGGCAACTGATAAACAGCACATTCGGCACTGCATTTTATACGAATTCCAACAAGGAAAAAATGCTTCTTGAGCACAGGAATCAATTTGTAGTGTTCTTGGTGTCGACGTTGTGTCTTATGAAACGTGTAATTATTGGTACAAACGTTTTAGAAGTGGTGATTTCGATCTTAGTGACCGACCGCGCCCTGGACAGGATATGAAGAGTGTGCTTTATTACGAACTCCTGGAAACTGGTCGAACGGTGACTGCGGAACGCTACAGCCGACAATTGAACAAACTGAGCGAAGAACTTGATCAGAAAAGGCTATTAACTGGGCAAGGAAGCAGACAAGTCATACTGCTGCGTGACAACGCTCGACCTCACGTTGCTCGCGCGACTCAGAAGACCCTCTTGAAGTTGGGATGGAAAGTTCTCCCGCACGCGGCATATTCACCAGACTTGGCCCCATCCGACTACCATTTGTTCCAGTCAATGCAGCACGCCTTAGTGGATAAACAGTTCAAAACGCTAGACGATGTGCGTAAATTCGTCGATAACTTTATCTCCTCGAAGCCTGCAAGTTTCTTTCGCGACGGCATTCGTGTTACCTGAGAGATGGCGCAAGGTCATAGAAAACGATGGACAATATTTCCAAGATTAAGTTCCTTGTTCTCTATTTTTTTATATTAAATAAATTTGCTGAAAAATCGGTAAAAATTAAGAATAGTTCACGACGACGCGGAAGTTCTTTACCGTGACATTTTGAGGTTAGAATTTTTCAGACGCGGTCAGAACACGGCTAAGAATACAACTCGAATACCACATTTGAAAACTAGCAACGACTGAGAGCGGGGCAGGGGTACTGCTAGCTCTGTAAATTAGTAATGGCCCCTCGAAAGTGATAATTTTACACGGGGAGAGTGTCAAAGTAATCCTTAACCGCGTTGCAACAATTTTCACGATCGTTTTACAGCAAAATATAGACCAACAAATTACTATTCCGTCTGCGGAATAATTTCTACGTACTGTCAGATATCGCATTGTTCACCATTTGCGTATACACTTTAATGCCACAGCAATTTACTTTCCATACATCAGCCGTTTTCGTTTCTTCACGCTCGGAGGTCCGGCGTATGTGTGTGTGTGTGTGTGTGTGTGTGTGTGTGTGTGTGTGTGTGTGTGTGTGTGTGTGTGTGTGTGTGTGTGTGTGTGTGTGTGTGTGTGTGTGTGTGTGTGTGTGTGTCTATGGCGCTGTGTCAAAAGTCAATTTGCGGCGGCCATGTTGGCAAGTACGAATCCTGGGGCATGCAAGCCTAATGCCAAACTACCTAGTCTCTCTTCTCGATACTGATGAGCAACACGCTGGAATGCCGAGAGAGAGTTCGAAAGAAATAGCAGACGAGCGAGGGGCGAGGAGGAAGAGAGAGAGAGAGAGCGAGAGAGAAAGAAAGATCGAGGGAGAGGGAGCGAGGAGCGAGCAAGCGTGGACGAAGACAGTGGGGCAAAGTAAAAGAGACGGTATAAAGGGGGGAAATGAGAGAGGCGAGTCGAGCGTTGAGCGTCTCGAAGCTCACGAGACAAGGGAACCGGTGGCTACAAGTTTTACCAACGCGCGGCAGCAGGGCAGCGGCTCGAAGAGGCCGGGGGGGGGGGGGGATGCCGAAGGGAGGGGGTCCAAGGGGGCTCTTTCTACGGCGGTCTGGTTGGTACACGAGAGCGTGTGCGGGCGACGGACCCCGAGAGAATAAACGCAGCATCGTTCTCTCGGGTGCTTCTTCTCTGTCCGCGCCGCTCACCGATCTCCCCACACGATATGTATATATATGTACACGTGTGTCTTCATAACGCGTGAGCTATAAGCTCGGAGTGGTAGTCGGTCGTCTGGCACGGCTTTTGCGGCTATCCTACGTCCTCGATCGGAAGTTCGAACCCGGACGCTCGTGCGCGATGACGTTCTCCTTCTTTTCGTTACGATGATGAAACAAAAAAAAAACAACAACAAAAAAATTCGTTCGGCACACAAACCTCGCGCGGTTACATCGCGAAGGATTCGCGCCAATAACACGAAAAGTTATATATTTACCCTTTGCCAATCTTTGCGAAACGTTTTGTACGGTTTTATTTTCCAGTGAATGTTGACGGAAAAAAAGTAAAAAGTGCTGATACATTCGCGTGGATGCGATAACGATCAATGAGAAAATCACCGTGACACTAACGATAAGAGCTATCTGTCAAACACGCTCGGTGAATGCCGTTGTCCAGACGCGCAATCACGCGCAGTAACGAGAACCCCGTGCCCTTTTTTTTTTTTTTTTTTTCTTTCTTCATACATCCGTGTAACGTCGTCCGGTGTGTGATAAGTGTGATAATCGGATTATACGTGCGGTCACACGGAACAAGAGCATGGATATTCATACATATTTTTCGTGAGTTTCTCATTCCTCGTTGCTTGCTCTCGTTCTCTTGTTTTTTTTTTTTTTTTCATTCGCATTTTATATTCGATAACGTTCACACGGAACGACTAGACGTATACAAGCATCTGCTCATCCGCGATTTTATTGCTTTACATTCTCTCGTGACGGAGCGCCGGAAAAATAAGAGCCGAGAGTGAAGTCTTGTACACATTGTGCTTGCCAGGCGATCTGCGTATAGATGTGATAGCTATATATATATATATACATACCTGCACGCACACCGTAGTTCCGCGTGTGTCAGATTCGACTGCACTCGTTCGGTGAGGTTGCCAGCTCTGTCACGATTTTTGTATCAATGTGTGTGTGTGTATATACATATTTATATCCTTAACCATACATATGTGCAAGCTCGCACGGCTTGCAACACGCTTCTAGTCACTAATGCACACGGTAGGCGTATAGCCAGGAACCAACAGTAAGGGAAGTTGGGGCACAGTGTGTCACCTTTTTTTTCTAACGAATTTTTACTCTTACCAAGGTAGTCTGATTAGAAAAAAAAAGGTCATAGCCGCTTTTACCAGGTATAGAAGTATGAAACGGGAATTTTTTTGTAAAAATTACACGTCTTTTTGAAAATGATAAAAAATATTTTATTCAAAATAATCTCCATTGCTATTTATACATTTTTCCCACCTCTCCGGCAGTTTATGAATGCCACGCCAAAAAAACAGTTCTTCTTTTGAAGCGAACCAGTTGTCGAGCCATTTTCGTACATTTTCATACGAATTGAAGCGTTGTTTAGCGAGAGCGTGTCCAATTGATGCGAATAGATGATAATCGGACGGAGCCAAGTCTGGAGAATAAGCCGCATGCGCTAGTATTTCCCAACTGAACGCCTCGATCGTTTCCCTGACCCGTTTTGCTGTGTGTGATGGGGCATTATCATGGAGCAAAATGACTCTGTGTTGCCTTTTTCCATATTCCGGTAGTTTTTCACGCAATGCTCGATTTAAATCGATCATTTGCTGTTGGTAGCGATCAGTGTTAACGGTTTCACCAGGTTTTAGCAGTGCAATTCGTTGTCTGCGAACTTTTTCGGTGGTTTCCGAGGCTCTTCGTTTCTCACGTCAAAATCACGACTTTTGAAGTTTTTGAACCACTCGAAACACTGTGTTTTACCAAGAGCATGTTCACCGTAAGCTTCGACAAGCATTCGATGCGATTCTGCAGCTGTTTTCTTCAAATGATAACAGAAAACCAATGCTGTCCGCAAATCGTAGTTCGTAGGCACAAAACTCAACATGTTTAAGGTTATAGAAAAGTATACCGGTGTAGGGAACTTGGGCTGTTGTGTGTTGAAAATCTTCGTCAGCTGTTAGAGGGAGATGATGGCGCTGCAGAAGCGCTCTTACGGTCCCTAAACTGATGGCTAGCACCATCTATAGGGAAATTCCGGTTTCATACTTCTACACCTGGTATTAGACCTTTGGGCGTGCAATAAAGTTACCATATTTTTTGCGAAAACATTTCGGTAATTGTATAGTTTAGTGACTTTTCCTGAAAATGGCCTCCGATTGTTTTCTTTTTGCGATTTATCGCTTTTTCGTGGTGTAAATAATGATGTTATGTTGGGGGGAGACGGTTTTTTAGGTTGTGACCCATATGGTATTCACGTCGACCATATCGAGGAATGCTCGATCCAACCTCACGCCAAACACGCTCGATATTTTGAGTGTGCGCTCCGGTGTCAGGATCAAGAAAATTGTACGAATGATTCACAGATAAGTGTGTGAATCCTTCGTTGTTTAGGCAATTATACGTTTTCCAACAATCTGATATGATGGTGGTTCCTTGAAAAATTCTTTCTTGAATTACCGTTAAAAGAGTTTTGGCAGAACGATCGGCAACCGGCACAACAAACACTTTTTTTGTATCTCATATGACAATGTCATATGACAATGCTCGAACCAAGTTCCCTTTTTCAACGAGTGTCGAAATGGACATTTTTTAGTTATAATTTTACGTCCTTGTTTTGTTTTTTTGCGTTTTTTAACATCGCCACATTAAACGTTTCTCGTCGAATTTAGCCATTTCGTGGCATGTATCGCACGCCATGGACGTCGGCAACACTTTGTGTGATCTAAGAAACGCGATGATCGATTCCTCAGTATCACAAATACGTGAGAACTCCCGATGCGTTGAAATGCACTCGGCGCATACTGAATTTTTGTCAATATTCTCATTCGCATCCATATCTTCGAGTTGATAAAACTGTGCGGAATAAAAATGCACTGTGAACAAAATATTCGTTACATAAAATTGAATAAAACAGAAGAACTCAAACATTACGTAAGACGTTCCGTTTGGAATCACAAATTGAAGGACGTTGCGTAAAATTGAATATAAGAATAAGAAAAGAAGAATATAAGACCCATAAGACTCCCAGATAGACACATTTAGCTCATATTGGCATCATATGGGCATTATCTATGATGCATAGAAATTAACACAGCTATGTGTCGCTTATGAGTGCTCACCTTCAGGCCATATTTGCATCACATGACGATTCATGATAATACATCCAATTGAAGCAAAGTTGCTCTCACGCGAGTATGCATACAATATCCAACAATAAGGGAGTGCATATGGGGTTCATATTGGTGTCACAGGATGACGTAAATATTGTATTCATATGGAGCTCATATGAGCGTCACGGCGTGAAGAAATTTTAGTGCTCATATGGAGCTCATATAGGCGTCACGGCGTGACGCAACTACGTTGTGCTCATTTGGAGCTCATATGGGTGTCACGGCGTGAAAAGATTGTAGTGCTCATATGAAGCTTATATTGGCGTCATGACATGATACAATTGTTGTGCTTATATGGACGCTAGAGGGCGTAACCCGTACTACGACACTGTACAGGCGGTCGGATCTGTGCCTGAAATGAAAAAATGTATACGTCTACAAATTATGAATAATAAAAAATTTTGGTAGTATTTTTCGTTTCCATATGCTTTACTTATATCGCTGCATATAGGATAATTGGATTAAAACGTGTTCTCTGCCTCACTAAAGTTTTTGTCTAGCCTCGGTTTCGAACCTACGTCTTCTAATTCTAGAGCTAAGCGCGCTACCTACCTAACCATCCTATCACTTGTGTAAATTTCCTATTTTTCGCTCCTTACTTTTATCATTTAAAAAAATGTCAATAAGTGGGAAAACGTTGAAGTTTGCATTGTTGCAATGCAACGAAAATTAATTCTTTTTGACTACTGAATTTTTTTGCCCATTTAGGCAGTAAAAACAACACACGTTTTTACGTATTCTTTCTATAGTTTTACGACTTCAAGGCTTTTGATGATGATAAAAAACGAATAACTTCATTTATTATTACACGGATCATATAAAATGAATACCTTGTTGTCCTTGCTAAATATTTTAGTGGTGTAAGAAAGCCATTCAGATGCATTAAAAGGAATGATGAAAAAATGTTCAATTTTTGAAGAAGGTACAATACATCCATTTGAATAAAAAAAACACCAAATTCTTAGAAATTAATTGTTATTGAAATTTTATTTCATTATATCGTACTTACTACCGCCGTTGTATAGCGCACATAGGAAGTATTACTGAAAAACATGCATATCGCCGTCATATTGCGCTCATCGAATGTATCACTGAGAAACATGCATATCGCCGTCACATTGCGCTCATCGAATGTATCACTGAGAAACATGCATATCGCCGTCATACAATGTATCACTGAGAAACACGCATAACGCCGTCATATTGCGCTCATGGGATGTGTCACGGAGAAATATGCATATTGCCGTCATATTGTGCTGATCGAATGTATCACTGAGAACATGCATATCGCCGTCATAGAATGTATCACTGAGAAACATGCATTTTACCGGCATATTGCGCTCATGGGGTGTATCACTGAGAAATATGCATATCGCCGTCATATTGCTTGCATGGCATGTCTACTACCAGTGCTAACCCAGTGAATACACCAACAAAAATCATTGGATCACTACCATATGACGTCTATCTGCAAATATTCATTGCAGAATTTAAATTTGTCCTCTTATGAGTTCGTCTTGTAGTCAATGGATGATGCATTTCGAAACGACAAATTTAAGTCACTATGTATCTCAAATCCGAGGTACTGAATGAGCTCATGAAATGTATTCACCAACGTAAACGAAATTGCGTTCATGTAGAGTACAATTCATAAGAACAATTGTTGTTACCATGGTGAGTACACAGCAAAATGTCTACACATGACTTCAATATGATGTAAAATTTGCGGATATTAATTGCGGACACTTGAACACAGCGATATGAGTTCGACGTGCTCTAAACGCACGATGCATTTGTAAACGACATATTAAGATCAAAATGTTTTGTAAATGCATGATACTAAATGAGTTCATGGCTTTGCATCACAACATGTCGTTAATATGCTGTAAAATTTGCTTCATCAATTGTATGCACGCTGTGATACTCATGACTGTCTATCTGGGCTCTTTCGAATATTCGCACTATTACCGTTTCTATTTTCGTCGTAGGAAGAAGACTGAGGACCGTTATATACAACACACAATATATAACAGCGATGTAATATATTGTCGCACAACAAACACTTTTTTTTGTATCTCGGTCGAATCCCCCGAACAACCATTGACCTTCAATTATCCGGCCGCGTCGCCGGCACAACAAACACGTTTTTTTTTATATCTCTACTAAAAACAATTCGTAGTTTAAAAAGATGGGTTCCCCCCGACATAACACCATTATTTATGTTGTTTTATAGTTAAAAATTGCAAAAAATACATTTTAGCGCCATATTTAGGAAAAGTCGCTAAACTATATAATTACCGTGATTTCAAATCCTGAAATAATGGGATCGAAAAAAAATTGAGGATTGGCTCATTGTGCCCCACGGGTGGGGTACAATTTGCCAGATAGGTGGGTACAGTGTGTCAAGAAACTCTTATATTTTCCTTACATAGATAACAGATTTTCGTACATACGAATAATTTCACAACGGGTATTATTTGCCAATAACATTGACAGTCTACTCATTGTGCTCAACAAATCCACGACACATTGTGCCCCACACAATTGCCCCCACAATATTTGACGTTTTCCCGGCAAGCGAATTTTTTTTTTTGTTCGAGCCTCAAATTAATTTTGTATTTTTAATAATTCTTCGCGAGCTGCTATATTGAATTTCTTTTTGGCCAGCCGAAACTGGCTAAATCACGATCCAACACAAAATTTTTTGGATTTTACGAGCTACGAAACTTCGAGAAATGTGGTTGACAGTTGTCCGTGACACATTGCGCTTCTTTGGAGCGTCGTGACTTCTTTGTTTCCTCATTGGGAGTCGACTCATTGTGCCTCACAACTCGTTGACACATTGTATCTCACTAGTAAAATATTTGTTTATTGATGAAAATAACTATTACTTAAACTACGAATGAAAAAAAAAAAAACACAAGTCACTGAGCGTATCATAAATAATAAAACTATCGATTAGGACCGAAAACCCGATGTCGCTACAAAAAGTGTCGTTATATTTTACGTTTTCCCGGCGAGCGAAATATTTTTGTTTTCCAAGCCTCAAATCAATTTTTAATTTTTAATAACTCTTTCTGAGCTGCTATCGACTTTCATTTAGGCCTGATGAAACCAAATATAAATCGCGGTCCAACGCATAAAATTTCGGAATTTACGAGCTACAAATCTCCGAGAAACCGCATGTGGCTCACACTGCCCCGTGGACACATTGTGCCCCGCTCTCCCTTACGATTTCTTTTTCACCCGATGAAGTATCGGAGAGTTAAGATTATGTACATGGGCTGTAAGATTTTCGAAATCGTATTTACGGATAATCGGTCGCAGGAACTGCGGCCAGAGCTCCTATGTTCCTCGTGTGCGTGTGTGCGTCATCGAGGACAGTCAAGCTGAAGGAACAGTGTCTACGAATCGCGCCGCTACACGCGGCAATAAAGATTGTTGTTTACGTATGTCGTTCGAAACCTCGTTTGGTTACGATTGTACAAAGATATAAAAGCTATTGTATTCTAGTGTAGCGCGACGAATTACGTAGCTTACGAGACAACGAACGCTTTGCTTCAATGTGCGGTAAATAAATCTTACGGGCCCAACGGACTTCTCTCAACGTCATCTATACAGATACGATTTTCTTAAAAATTAATACTGCGGGTAAACGACTGCTATTCTTACGGTAACGACTAGGTCAATATAAAGATTTATCGCATACACGCGCACAGACTGTGTGTGCTCTCGTCCCCAACCGTTAAGGCGATCTGTCATACCTTTATAGCCATAAGTACTGCGCCGCACGATCAGTGCGCAAGAGAATACAGCCGTATACATCATTTTCAGGAAAATACACACTGCCACTTTTTGCCACTTTTGGAACCTGATGTGTTTTACATTGCCTTAAACGATGACGTTTACCGCGCTAATACACTTGGATTCGCCGCGCGAAGACGAAGGCCCCATGTCCGACGAGTAAAAAGTACATACCCGTGACACTCTGCTGCGAAGAGATACCAAGTGTATCTCGGACGATCTAGCGATGATCGGGTAAAACGGGTACTGCGGAGGCGTGGATTTATTCAGATTTTGATTTGATTTTTCCAAAAATTGCCAATATGAAGGCATAAGCAATCAAGATTAATCATGTAAAATTAATCCAGAGTGAATTTTTTTTTTGTTATTGGCATGTTATTGGTTCGTGAATATCGATCTGGGTATTCAACGGGATGACGAGGGCGGGGTTTTCACACACATTGATAGTCTCGACAAGTTTGATTCTTTTTTCATTCCAAAATATTGACAAATCATGAAGTTGTTATTCAACCGCATGAACCTAAATTGTGGGCGGAAAAACGAGGAGTTTTCGTGAATGTTTTTCTGGGAAAAAGTGTGCAGGTTTGTATTTTTTTATTTTACACTATGGAGTACGGTTTCACTTATCTTTTACAATGTTTGTATTTATATATTTATATAAATATTTATATTAGATGAAGTAAAAAGTTCTGAGCGTTTTTTCGCTTTATTTCGACGATGAAATTAACATAGTTAGAATTATCCGATTTAGATCAAATATGCGCCGTTTTGTTCGATAACTTTTGTCCATTTTGAAGGCAATTTCATAATTTCGCGATTGAAGAAGTCCTCGTCCCTATTGGTAAAAAACTTGACCAGCTCATTTTCACAAGCCTCTCTTGAGGCCAGTTTGGTACCATCAAGAAAATGTTGCAAATGCTTGAAAAGGTGATAATCGCTTGGTGCCAAGTCTGGACTCTACGGCGGGTGCGATAGAACCTCCCATCCAAGCTCTCGGAGCTTCTGGCGCATCGTTAAAGATGTGTGCGGCCTGGCGTTTTCTTAATGGAACACAACACCCTTCCTATTTGCCAATTCTGGCCGCTTCTGGTCGATCGGCTGCTTGAATCTGGTCAGTTGTTGACAATAGAGGTCCGAATTGAGTGTTTGGCCCGATAGGAGCAGCTCACAGTGGATGATTCCCTTCCAATACCACCAAACACACAGCAAAACCTTCTCGGCCGTTAATCTGGGCTTGGCGATTGTTTGAGTCGGCTCACCGCGATTGGACCACGATCTTTTTCGACTGTTGTTCTCGTATATGAACCATTTTTCATCGCCAGTCACCATCCGCTTCAAAAAAGGGTCGATTTCGTTACGTTTCAGTAAAGAATCGCAGGCATCAATTCGGTCCAAAAGGTTCTTTTGCGTCAATTCGTGTGGCCACCAGCCTTTTGCAAATGGTTCCAAGCGGTTTTCTGGCTAATCTTCAGTTCCTGGGTAATGGAATAAGTGCTCACATGCCGGTCCGACTCGACGATTTCCATGATTTTATCGACATTTTCGACGATTGTCCTACCAGAGCGTGCCTCATCTCTATCGCACCCGCCGTATAGTCCAGACATGGCACTAAGCGATTATCACCTTTTTAAGCATTTGCAAAATTTTATGACAACACCTGATAATATTTTTATCTAGCATGATCGTTTTAATCTCTCGCCTTACGATATAAATTCGAAAAGCGTATTCAATAAACAACATTAAGGTCGGCGCGTATCCACGTCATTTCACGGGTGGGCTGAGCGTTCGGAGTTGTGCCAATCGCACATGTTTTTTTGATGTGTAAATACGTGTGAAGTAGAAAAACACTTTTATAGGAAATTACGAATATTGACTTTCTTTCGCGGGTCTCACAATCAGAATGGGGAAAATATCTATTATAAACACCGTGATCTCATCTTTACGTCTCTATTTTTTCCTTGAAATGAAAAAAAGTATCGCCGCCAAAAAAGTAAATTAAAAAAGTACCTATTCGTGCACATATAGAATACAAGTTTCTCATAAACATTAGAATAGTGAGGAGTAAGGGGCAGATCTCTGCGTCCCCCTTCCCTCGCCCCTGTTGACATTAATGCTAATATCCACACGTATCTAAAACCATAGAATTCGTATCATCACCGGAGGGAAAGCAGATTCATCAAAATACAGTGGCAAATTTTTTAATCGCCAATGAAAAGGAAAATAGAGAGGGGTGGATTACCCTCTCAGGGTCTCATATTGATTTCGCAACATGAGGAAACGTCGATTCGGAGTTGGTAGAAATATTCCGAATCAGCAAAGACATGTTAAACAGGGAAAGACGACCGCGGTAAGGAAGTTCAGGTAGAGGGTAGTTCACCCCCTTAAGGCTGCTATTTGGAAACAAATGCATAAACACGTCAACTAAATTTTTCTGTTTTCATCAAAATAGAACAGGTTGCCTCCAATTAGGTCCACCCCTTTCTAATATAGGGTGGGAAAAAGATAAACACAGGGGTGGCTCACCCCTTAATTTTTTTTATACGGGGGGAATTCACAAATATGCAATCGCAAACAAATATGCAAACTTATGTTGACGTGAATTTAGCCCGGAATGCCAAAAGGCTAGCTGATTATACGATGCTCTTGGCTAAAAAATCGAAGGGCAGTTTCAACCCCTCAATTATGAGATATCGGAAAAAGAAAAAACACGTATCCGCTACTTTTCCATCCTCTACATGTACGCAAACTTACATCCAAATCGATTCAAAATTCTTGGAGATACGTATGAAAAAATTGCATTTTTGCAATAAACAATATGAAATTTGTCGTTATCTGCATCGCTCTCATCTCCAATGCATAGTACGCGAAAAAATAAAGGTTGTTGCAATTTGAAATTTTTTTATATCTCGTACCGTTAAAACGTTATCGACGAAAAACGAAAAACATCCCCATATTTGAGGGTGTGTTTCACCCCTTAAAACCGTTTTTCCGCCGATAAAAAAAAATACGTGTCTCTTAGTTTTTGATACTCTTCTACATAAAAAAGTTTCAACAAAATCGGAGGGGAACACCAAAGTGATGTTCTTGTAAGTACTCGATTTTCGAATTCTAGCGCAACCCCTCTTGATTCATGTCGTGACTTTCTACTAACTTTAAACGCGTTTATCTCAAAACTACATTTTTCGGGTCGGCCGGACTTATAACTCAAACAAATTCCAACCAATTCACTTGAAATTTTAACTGTATATTTAGAATTACATTTTTTAAGGCACTACGTAGGATTTTTTAAATTATATTGCATAGTTCCTTTTTTATAAACAATTTTCTGACGATTTTCTCATGGCATTTTATACTTTTTGTTTTAAAAATGCGCCATTTTGACAAAAAACAATACATCAAAAAAATCCTACGTACTTCTATAGCTATTCTTATATATAATCGAAAAAACTTTAGTGTCTCATTATAACTCAAAAATTATAGGAGCTGTTGGTCCGGCCGTTGACCTTCCAGAAATAAAGGCGTCATCGGAAAAACGCTGCACAGTCGCCATTTTGACATGTATCGCTATGACAAAATAATTTTGTATAGTCAATTACGTGTATAAAAAAACCCCTACTTTGTAATTTCGATTTATTTTATGGTTTCGCTGAAATAAAATCACTAAATATGCCTTTTTTTTGGCCTCTAGAGTGGCCTAAGTCCTTAAAGAAAGTGCCGCCGTTGTTGCATGGCTAATCGGTGTCGGTGATTCTGGCCACTAGGGTGATTGGAAATTAGAAATAAAAAAACGTAGTTTTAGCATAATGATATAACTTTCGTATGGACGGATACATTTTTGAAATTTTGAAAATCACGCAAATAGATAACTCGGAAAAACATTCGATTTTTGACAAAATAAACAACTTTTATCATTTGTCATTAACAAATGGTTGAACATACCAAAAAATCATCCGATCGTACGATATAAAATTTTACAAACTACGCTTCGTCCGAAGCAGATTTTGAGATACGACATACAGCGTTTCGTAAAACATAGTTTCGCGAAAAACAGAAAAAAAAGATGACGTTGAAGTTTGCATCGTTGGGATGCAACGAAATTATTATTTTTTTCCACGTCCTTCATTTCGTTTAGTAGATCTAAGCTGCGAAAACTACGAAAACGTTTTTTATAATCTTCGTTTAGTGATCTACAACCTAAATCTGTAAACGACAATTTTGGAAAATAATAAAAATAAGAAATGAAAAATAATTTTCGTTGCATTCCAACGATGCAAACTTCAACCGCATAAAAAAGGGTGGTAAGGGTATTGAGGCTTATTCTCCACATAAATCGTCATAGCCCGGTCAATTTTCGGAATCTTCTAAAAAATCTTTGCTGCAAATTAAAGTTAAGACCCTACGCTATAAAAAAAATTGATCTGAAGCTTAAGCAAACGCCTCAACCCCCTTAATGAGTGTTCCAAAAGATCGAGCGATGTAGTGGAATCGCTTCCACATGCACACATGAGAATCGTGATTCGCGCAACTTTATCCAAATCTTCAAGCCTTGTTTCCCGGATAAAATCTTTAAAAAAACATACAAACTTATGACTCTTGCCGGTTTGAGGAGGCTCGTGCATCTCATCGATAAATGTTAAAGGATACTAATTTTTCAGACGTCAATAAGTCCAATGAAAGTTTACCTTTCACCGACTTCGTACATCGCTTGCAAGCGAAAAGATATTTCGAAACTCAAGCCATTTAGCATAGTTTCTTAAGAGACGTTGTGTATCCATCCGCAAACCGCTTGCTGAGCTGTTGTGCTCATTGACAACACCATTTCAGCTCAATCCGTCAACCGTTTTAAGAAATGTGTTCCATTGTCTCGTGCACGACAAAAAAACTTCCGATTAATGTTTATATAATATACGTCTGAATAAAAATAGCCGTGCAACAGTAAAGAAACTTTGTTTGAACTACCGTCAATTGACTCGTGAAATGATTTTTTTTTTCATTGTAAACATCATGTGCGGTTTTTAAAGCAAAGTATTTTTCTTTTTTTTTTTCAACAATTAACAACGATATAGCACACTTTGAAATTGTTGTTCTGTTCGGCTCGGCAAAAACACGCCGAGAGCATCCGAAGTTACCCGAGGGCTCTGTGACGTCACCGTTCGAAAGCCGGTATACGAACTACTCGTGTAATACGAGTATTCTGTCAGCGATGGCAATGACAAAATCCTATAAGGCTTGTTTCGTTCCTCTTTGTATAAATACGACGAAATGTGCCGCTAATTGGTATTTCTGAATGTGCCACAAGACATAAAACGTCGAAATCTGTGGTTCGATGCAGCACGAGGTGTTAACGCGAAATCATCGTCCACTTATTTTTGCTGTGAATACCACTTTGATGTCATAACATAAAACGTGTTATAACATAAACTGTATTGAAATATATATTCTTTTTAATACATCTTTTTTCCAAATGCTTATGATACGTAGCGGCAGTAACTGATACAATTTATCAAGCCTCTCCTAACCTAAAAATGTTGCCTCTCCTAACCAAGCCTTGATAACGAAATTAAATACCCCACCGTTCAGTTATCCACGGTCGGTAAATTACTCGAATTTGCTTTCACAAATCCACTTTTACGCATCGTTCCACGAAAATTCAACTAGTTTTCGACTTTTTCAAAATGCTCGGGATGCTTTTAGATGTAAAATGACACGAAATTTCACATTTTTGTACACTTGCGTGTAAGTCGTATACATAGCCTATTCGGTCGCGTTAGAACGGTGACGTCACAAGCGTCAGCGCCGATAGCGTGGCATTTCGCGCCAACATCTACAATTTGAATTATCGTGATATAAAAACAATAAATAATTATCTTTAGAATTATTTTAAAGACATTCTGTTTTATTGTCACAAAAGATCAATTGTAAATTAAAAAATCAAACACTTTTTTTTCACAACTCAGAAATTAGCTTTAAATGTAATAGCCATTTCATATCTCCCAAAGTCAACATTCTGGGAACTCTGTGCCACAGATTCATTCAAGGCTTAGCCCTACAACTTTTGAACACCTAATTGAACAAGAATTTTGTCGGCGAAGCATCTCGCTTTTCCCGAAGTTTCGAACGTCGATACTTTCGTCGAGTCACTCTGTAGAAGAGAGTGGCTCGACAGTAGCATCGGACGTTTATTACATTTTGTTATCGGGATGATTAAGCTATATTCCTTTCGCAGAGGGCCGTATTGCGTGGGCGCATAAACAGGGCCCTTTTGAATCATTATTAGATTACAGTGGCGTTTAAGGGGCTATTCTACTGTGAAGGCTAAAAAAATATGGTCTTGAAGTTTGCATCGTTGGAATGCAACGAAAATTCTTTTACATTTTTTTTATTTCCTTGTTTAAATTATTTGATGTGTTTTTTTTAGATAACAATTATATATCTCTAAATAAGCGATTTAGAAAATTATTGATAGATTTTCGTAACGAAGATTAGCAACAAGAAATTCGAGCAATTGAAAATTAATCGTTTTCGTTGCATTCCAACGATGCAAACTTCAATCTCATAAAAAAATAAGCTATTTTTTAATAACTGTTTTTTTTTTTAAACTGTTGCATGTATAGGTACAAACTTTTTTTTCGCTTAAGGCCGTGTGTCACACGTCCAGTCGGTAAAAATCCTACTGCCAAATTTTCTCCTAGACGGATCATATTTCGGGCAAAAGAAGAGAAAGCGGTTGTTCGTCGTTCAACAGAGCGGAACGTGTTTCTTTTCTTTTTTCCCAAAAATCAACCGTTTCAGAAATCATTGGGAATCTGCAAATCAGCTATCTCTCTCGCACTCATGGCCGCTCGGTCGGTGTGACACTTGGCCTTAAAGGTACACTCTTATAGAATAGAAAACGATCTTTTTTTAATTGCATATAAATGTATATTTATTTAACAATTTATAATCGTGTAAAGGCACGAAGAAAAAAAAAGTATGTCGCTAGCGTTGATAATTTAATTGGGTTTGATTTGTGTTCTCCAGGTAATCTGAAACAAAAAAAATTCAAAAAGATTCTTAATCTGTATGTGTGTCGCAAACGACCGAACTAGAATGCCTCACGAGGCATTCAAACATTATATATATATATATATGGTAAGAAACATACGTATCGGCTAATCGTTCTTTGATTTTTTCAATAAAAATATTGTGTCACAAAGCGATTAGAAACCTATTTTTCCTCTTTCTTGAAATTCACAAACGAAGGGAGACCTCTCGAGGTTTTACAGCGCACGATCCCACACTATTGTTGTCCGAAAGGCATTTCTGGCTGCTTGGGATAAGCTCGAAGCTTGTATGGTTGGAACGCATTGAAAATATATTGTTTTATTTGCTCAAATAGTTTTTAGCAGATTTTAGCTACAAAAATCACTCAATCATTTTTAAAAATGCTCATTTGGATGCAATGAAAATCAGCCAAAACATGTTTGGTATAATAATAAAAATAAGGGAACAAAGAAATAAAACACAATCTTCGTTGCATTCCAACGATGCAAACTCCAACGCAATCTCTGCGGGATAATAACCAGAGTTAACGCATCTATCCAGATTTAGGTATGTATACGTGTATATACAGTGCTGGACAAAAAAAAGTACGCACCAGTCGAAATTTCTTACCGCACTAAAATTTACATAGCGGACTGAAAAATAAAGATAATTAAATTTCCCAAGTGGCCTTTCAAAGAGGACAAGTTTACCTTTATTTTGCTTTTTTTTTTAGAAAATTCTCTACGATTTTTTTTCACCCTCGTGCGCACTTTTGAACGTCGCCATTTTTCGGCTATCTTTTGGCCGTCGAAAATTAATTGCAAAGTTTGTGGAAATTTTTTTCCCCGGTTTTTTCCATGGGAAACTTAAAAAGGGTATCACAACCTACATTTTTGTTTTTTAGAAAGTCTCGTACGATTTTTTTTCGCCCCAGTATTGCATTTTTAACTAAAAAAGACATATTTCAGAAAAAAAAGGCGTCATCGAAGCAATATAGGGTTTCAGAGGAAATGTCAAGAAGGTAAAAAGTTGCATGGGTTCACACTGGAGTGGCTAGAATTTTTTCAGAATATTTTTTTGACATTTTTTTTACCCTTTTTGGATGGAACTTTGATGAGGGGAGAGGCTCCACTTGGGAATTATGGGGTCTAGCACAATATATTGAGAAAGGAAATTTGTTTACATATTCATTTTTAATTAACAACTTTTTTAGAATTTTTTTTTTCATTTTCATTTTTTTATTTTAATTTTCAAAAATAAAAAAAAACATCTAGAAAAATTGTAGTTAATTAAAAATGAAAATGTAAACAAATTTCCTTTCTTAATTGTCCTAGACCCAATAATTCCCAAGTGGAGCATCTCCACTCATAAAAGTTCCAACCAAAAATGGTAAAAAAAAAATGTCCAAGAAAAATTCTGAAAAAATTCTAGCCACTCCAGTGTGAACCCATGCAACTTTTTATACTCTTGACATTTCCCCTGGAACCCTATAGTTCTTCGATGACGCCTTTTTTTCTAAAACATGTCTTTTTTAGCTAAAAATGTAATACAAAAAAAATCGTACGAGACTTTCTAAAAAATAAAATATCGGTTTTGATATTCTTTTTAAGTTTCCCATGAAAAAAACCGAGGAAAAAATTTTCCACAAACTTTGCATTTAATTTTCGACGGCCAAAAAATAGCCGAAAAATGGCCACGTTCAAAAGTGCGCACCGGGGCGAAAAAAAATCGTAGAGAATTTTCTAAAAAAACAAAATAAAGGTAAACTTGTCCTCTTTAAAATGCCACTTGGAAAACTCAATTGCCTTTATTTTTGAGTCCGCTATGTAAATTTTAGTGCGGTAAGAAATTTCAACTAGTGCGTACTCTTTTTTTGTCCAGTACTGTGTGCACACACACACACACACACACACACACACACACACACACACACACACACACACACACACACACACACACACACACAACATACGCTTTCGGACTTAACGATTGTCTGGATATATAAATAAAAAAAAGGTGAAAAGATGTGATGGAACTGGTGAAAACATCGAGTTAAAACTTTCATTGGATGTCAATAAAATATTTATATTTACGAGTCTCCTGAAAAGTACGTGATAACGAAATACAGTATAGTTATTTTTAAATTTTCAGAGAAAGCTGCAGTGATTGGGCGGACAAGGACGTGGCGCGGAAACGGGCGTACGATTAAGGGAGACGCGTAAAAAGCGGCGGACACGTACAGGATGAATATCTTAGGTGCTATGAGAGCGCCCTACAACAACTTTTTGCACGCTCGTCGTGTCCTGGTATTCGTGTTCGTCTGGAGCCTCGCGATGATTGCGACGTTGCAATTTCATCATGCCTTGAATGATAATTCGGTGAGCACGAGGGGCGGAGACTCCCAGGGATCGTCCTACCGGCTCGGTCCATCATCT
This sequence comes from Ophion ventricosus, assembly GCA_963932345.1. Classification (NCBI taxonomy): domain Eukaryota; kingdom Metazoa; phylum Arthropoda; class Insecta; order Hymenoptera; family Ichneumonidae; genus Ophion; species Ophion ventricosus. Next base: position 7,873,536 of record OZ010718.1, read on the forward strand.
TTACGTGAGAAAGAAAACAACGAAGCCGCAATGGAGCCTCTGGTCGACAAAAGAGAGCCGAGAACCGAGGAAGAACTCGTTCGTGACATCGAGTCTCGATTGCCGAGTCTGCCCTTCGCTTATTGGCTGAAGATGAGCGCGAAACTGGAGAACGCGGTCGGTAATGCAGCGAAGAATAAAAAAAACGAGACGAAAAACAAGCTGGAGCAGGGCACTGAAATAAAAAACGGCACGAGTAAGGCGAGCAGTACGAACCCAAAAAAAAGCTGCGTGCCACGCTATCCGAGCATCTACGATCTCGAATTCAACAACGTTTACTGGCAGAGCCTCAGAACGAGCAACGGAACGTTTCAGCTGTACGGGGCGTATTACGACGCGAGGAAATTGTTGAAAATCGGTGCGGCGATCAGGATCATCGGTATGCTGGACAGAATCGAGCCGCGCGTCAAGACTTACTGTCAGTTGTGGTTCGACGGGGATAGCGAGCCCGCGATCGTCCAAACCTTCGAGTACAAGTATGTCTGGAATAGCCAGTGGGGCCATTACAAGCAGGGCATATATCAGCCTTACGTGATAGCGTGCAAGGTCCCGCAAAGTCATCAGGCACGCGGGCCACCCGCCTCTGTATCCCTCGTCGAGCGAGCCTGCGACACCTCGAGCAACAATCTACGCGTCATTTACAACAAGCCCGACGTCAAACGCGGTTTTGCCGTGTGCGTCAAGGGCCTCGATTTCTTGCATGACGATCTCTCCGTCCGCCTGATCGAGTGGATCGAGCTGGTTAGCCTTCTCGGCGCCGACAAGATTTATTTCTATCAGCTACAGGTTCATCCCAACGTCAGCAAGGTTCTCGATTATTACACCGGATTGGGCAAGATCGATGTTACGCCGGTAACCTTGCCCGGTGGACAGCCCAATATACCCGCCTTCCAGCACATGTATCTCGTCAAGAAAGTCGGCAACAAACGCCTCAACGAACTCATACCTTACAATGATTGTCTCTACAAGCACATGTACGAGTACGAGTACATCGCACTTCTCGATATCGACGAGGTCATTATGCCTCTCAAGGACTCCACATGGCCGGAGCTCATGAAACGCGTACTCCCAAAAGCTCTTGCTTTAAACAATCAAACTCGTGCCTCGTACAACGTTCGGAACGTATACTTTCTTGACGACTTCCTCCATTCGTACGGGACCTTCGAACATATGCCAAAGTAATTGATATAACTTTTAACGATACTCAGGCCCTTTTCTCCCCGTATATGTACCCGTGTTGGCGTGGCCGTTTTATGGGATTATACTACTGCCTCGGCGATATCGACTATCGGTGGCTTAGTTCGACAAATAAGCAGAATCCATATTTTATTTCAATGTAGGCTCTAACATTTTTAGTTTTTCTTTTAGGGATATATAGTTCTTTCTATATATCCCGAGGCAAAATGGAAACTCTTGAAGAGGGCTTGTTCCTTCCGGAAAAAATATCGGCTTGAAAGAAAAAATGCAGTTTTATGAAAAAGATTTAGCATGAAGTAGGGAAACTAATTTAGAACATAGATTTGCACGTTTACTCGGATTTTGGATAATTACCCTTAGGGGAAATTGCTATCGGATTCTTTAAGAGGTAACACCATCACGTGAAGCTTAAGGCGTTACACTACCGTGGTGGTCGAAAAAATAGGTATAACATTTTTTTTACGTTGACTCGACCATTCAATATTTAAAACCATTTTTATTATTTACATATACACTATAGTTTTATGAAGAAAAAAAAACTAAAAAAACGAATAAAAAAAATAAAAAATTAGCATATATAAGTCGTCTAATAAGACCCTCTTTTGAAAATCCTTGCGATGGTGAAATTTTTGTCTGTCAGGCATCGTCTAAAAAAAAAATTCTCGTAATGACAGGTAGCTAAAGTGTAGCACAGGGAAAGAATTCAATTTTTCAAAATAGACATGAAAGCTGTTTGAAAAAACTGATTAAAAAAATTTGAGTTACAAAAATAAAAAAGAAATGAACGCGGTATCCAATTTAAAAAATCCTATGCCACATCCTAGATAATATTATAAAGAATATGTGGTATAAATTTCATCAAAATTGAAGAGGATCCTTCTAGACGACTTATATGTCCGCCATTTTTAAATTTATTTTATTCGGTTTTTCAAATTTGTTCATACAGGTATAATGTGGTTGTGAAAAATAGAAATTACTTTATATATTTAATAGTTGCGTTGAAATAAAAAAAAGAAATATATACCTACTTTTCCGACCGCCAAAATGGAGTAACCCCTTAAAACTGCGAAAAACTTTGACCTTAATTTACAATATGATAAAAACTTTTTTGAAAATTTACAATTGGGCCCTCAAAATGTACACAAAAGAGAGTACAACGGAAATTATGAATTTTTTTTTCCAACACAAAAGATCGATACACGCTGGTAGAATTATTCTCATTTTTCGGATCGAACCTGAATCAAAGTACTAGAGCGGTTCTTAATGTAAATATAAAACAGTAGAAAAGTACCAAAGCTTTTTCCAAAATATTGAAAAACCCGTTAACATTTTTGTACAAAAAATCCTTGAAGAAATATAAGTGTTATTTAGTTTTTCAAAAATCGGTATTCCTTAAAATTCGTTAGTACTTCTGTTGTATTTTATATCTGCATCAAGCACAGCTTTGTTCCAGGTTGAATGCTGAAAATTGAAAAAAAATCCATTACAGAGAGCATCAGCGAATACGATAGTCTCCAGCAGACTGCTAAGGCGCCGTTATCATATATCGAAAAAAAAACGTGAGCTTTTTTGCGACTTTTTTCAGATAAATTTCGAGCAACAAATTTCAAATCTTCAATGAGAATTAAATTTTTCTTTGCAACTTCAAAATGCCCACATCAATTTTCGGTCTAACGGTATGGTGTTGACACTTAAACGTGTTTAAAGACACGCTTTTTTCAAAAAATAGAAAATCGAAGTTTACCACGAAAAAAAATGTGAGACTACAATTTCGAGCTAGTGTAAAAAAAAAAATCAACGGGTGATACGTGCAATTATGATTGTCACTGACGTCCGTGTGACAGAGCCACGTTCGGAGAGAGGTTTTCCGTCATCTTAAACCCAAAAATATGCACATTTCGCGAGTGCATTGCAATTCTCGATTTCTTCACCGTACAAATCTGCCACGCCGAACAAGAGTTTCTCTTCCTATACTATCCGCAAACTATCCACGAAAACAAAAAAAAAATCCGTTCAATCAAAATAATATGAAATTTCCATCGAATTCTCCGCTTCTTTCGCAACGCTAACCGTAATTTCGTTTTCTTTCTTTTCGTTCGCGTGTACATACAGGTATATGCACATGCTCCAACACGTGTATCGGTCCAGAAATTTTACAAAGCCCCACCAGTACGTCAAGTGTTTTCACAATCCGGAGCGGGTCGTGACTCTCCACAATCATTATCCCCTGGCGTGCTTGGGTGCCGGTTGCACGACATATTCGATCGAGACCGAGGACGCCCAGTTGCAGCACTACCGGGCTGACTGCGTCAAGGCCTTGAAGAAGTCGTGTTCCGAATACAAAAAGGACATCGTTACGGACACAACTATTTGGCGACACGCGGATCGTTTGATCAAGCGTGTCAACGATACCCTCGAGAAGCTTGGATTTTTTATTACGAAAAACAGTTTGACGTAATATTCCCGTAAGGACATGTGAAACAAATACTGCATACGAGCGTGTAGCCTATTGTATATTCGCGAAATCTTCGTAACTGCGTACTACTTGTATGGCGAGTCGCATCATGGTGAGCCTCGATCGTTCTCTAACGTGTGTACGGTTTACCTATATCGTGTGTTATTTTATAACTTTATTATTGTTGTTATTATTAGCTGTAATTATTATCATTACTACTACTATTATCGATATATATGTATACACACACACACACACACACTTCCACTAGAGTAACCGTCTCAACCAGAGGGCGATTCACGTTCCACCATGTGATCGACGAACTTTTAGGGTTTCTATGTATCCGTATATCCGTTATTGTATCGACAACGATATATATCTCTTGTGTGTTACTTATTATGTTGATCATTGTGATATTGCGAGTCTACCGAGACGCCATTCGCATTTTTAATGGGGAAAAACCGAATACGTCGGTGATTTCACGTTGGAACACGCAGTATATTTTATTCATATCGAATAAATTGCGATAAAATGAATAATACAAATTTTAACGTGTGCATCGATCATTATGAGCATGTGTAGAAATGACTGACGTACGAAAACGAAGACGTCGAGGTAGTAGCAGCGTGAGCTCCAAGGTTTGGGGGCGTTGTGAGTTAATTTTGGTACATCCTACGTAGAAAGAGAGAAAGCGAGGGAGATAGAGACAGAAAATTCCGTATGTATTTATCTCTCTCTCCTTCTCGCTCGCTATCTCTCTCTCTCTCTCTCTCTCTCTCTCTCTCTCTCTCTCTCTCTCTCTCTCTCTCTCTCTCTCTCTCTCTCTCTCTCTCTCTCTCTCTCTCTCTCTCTCTCTCTCTCTCTCTCTCTCTCTCTCTCTCTCTCTCTCTCTCTCTCTCTCTCTCTCTCTCTCTCTCTCTCTCTCTCGCCCTGCTGCCGTTTGTGCCTCTATAGCGAGAGATATCATTTCCGTTTTTCGGTTCGTTAAGCCCGCACGCGCGCGCGCGTACGTTCGCCATGCATCAAGACCCAAAAGATCTTTACGAAGTCGAGGAACCATCGAAGTGCTTCAGTTTTCTACGGCTACTATGGAAGTTTTGCAGATGCATCTTCTCTCACGTTACACTTGTTTCTTTGGTTGTCGCTTACTGCGTCCTCGGTGCTTACGCCTTCGAGTCCATCGAGGCTGACCACGAGATACAGGTGTTGTTTCCTATTTCGTTCCTACACACGACCGTTTAAACGCAAAATCAAACGCCCGGAAGAAAAAACGAGTTTCAGCGTTCGGGGTAATTTAAGGTTTTTAAAGAACGTGGTCCTTCAGACTGTGAATAACGTTTGGTGAGATGGATGAAATTTTTTTGGAGGCGAAAGAATCTGTTATCATCCTAGCTTTGGTGAATCATTAATTTTTTTCATACACGTTCTAAATACAAAGTTAAAAGTCCGAAATTCTGTACGTAAACAGATGCGAGCCGGAACGCGTAGAACTTTTTTTTCCAGTGAATCTCAATGGCGGTGATTAAGTTATAACTGAAAAAAAATTGTTGGTGTACAATTGCATAGGCGAAAAGCATTGTGCAAGAATAATTGAAGACAATTGTCCATCACAAATAATTTAAAACCTCTATATCTATGTTGAAAACATGCATACTCATGTTTTTTTGTCAATGAATTCGAGAGGATACGTACTCTTGAGTACAGAAAAAGACTTTTTCTTAATGGTTTTGGTTGTTCTTTGTTGCGTTAGGTCAAGGAGAGCATCAAGTACGTAAGATCCAACGTTACAAAACGAATATGGATCCTCACCGAAAACTTCCCGGTGTTGAGGCAAGAGAATTGGACGGACAAAGTCGTGAAGGAGCTCGTCGTGAGTTCACATTCGATTGAGTAGAAATTTCATCGCTGCGAGCTGAATTTACGATAAAAATAAATTTTTGCAGAAATTCGAGGCGGAACTTTTGGACAAAATGAAAAAAGACGGCTGGGACGGGAGCGAAGAGTTGAAGAATATTCAGTGGACCTTTGCCGGTGCTCTGTTCTATTCCATTATCGTAATAACGACAATAGGTCAGTAGTCGATCATAAACAATCGTCTTTTTACATATCGTTGGAACATTCGCACCCATTTCAAAACAATTCTAGTTTACTTCGTGTTCGATGAAGATAATTTCAATGTTTCAATAAGGTTACGGTCACATAGCGCCTAAGACACAGAACGGCAAAGTTGTCACCATCTTCTACGCCATACTCGGAATTCCTCTCATGCTTTTATGTCTCTCGAATATTGGAAAAGTAATGGCGTCGAGTTTCAGGTCTGTATTTTTATACGAGAACGTTCCACGTGTTCCCTTCGATATAATTGCGATTGTGATATTTATTAAATTGTAGGAGTCTGCTCTTTTATCCATAGATTTCTGTATTGGAAAATTTGCTGTTACGTGTGCACGAGACCTCCGAAGCCACGCAGGCATCGGCATCCCAGTGCACTCACGCGAACACAGAGCCTTCGTCAACCCGGGTAAATTTCTACATCTTTAGCTTGCCTGGAAAAAAACTCAACCCCGCAGAAAAGAAGCGTACAGGAGGAAGAGTTTTTTTTTATTGCACGTATACGTATTTGCATACGAGTCTTGAAACTACATCTAAGCTTAGTGGTGAGTGTTCTGCTCTTACTGAATTGGATTCTTTTTTCTGACCCGTTCACGAAACGTTGCGGTAATCGGGCAATGTTATAAAGTATGTCTTTTCGATATCTGTTTGATTCTTATATCTGCACCGAGCATTCCATGCACCGAGCACCGAGAATTCCGAACACATGGTGGTCGGAAAATAGGTAAGAAAATTTAATAAACATTTGACGCGACTATTAACTATATAAAATAATTGTTATTTTTCACAATAATATTATAGTTTTATGAACAAATTATTGGGAGTACAAATAAGTCTCCGCCGTTTTTTTTTTATAAAAAATTGAGCATTTATTGTGAAAAAACGGTACTTTATGTTTTATTCAAAGTATTGTCCATCGCTAGCCACTACTTTTTGCCATCTTTCTGGCAGCATATGGATGCCGCGTCGGAAGAACGCTTCATCTTTTGAGGTTATCCACAAATCGACCCAATTTTTGATATCGTCATATGATGTGAAGTGCTGCTCAGTCAGGCCGTGCGTCACCGATCGAAATAAATGATAGTCAAAGGGAGCAATGTCTGATGAATACGGCGGGTGGGGTAAAACTTTCCAATTGAGTGTTTCCAAGTAGGTTTTGACCGGCGCCGGAACATGTGAACGAGCATTATCTTGCGGGAAAATAATTTTGTCGTGTTTGGAGTAGTAGTGGGCAGGTTTTTCCTTGAGTGCTCGGCTCAATCTCATCAATTGTGTTCGGTAGAGAATCCCAGTAATGATTTCGTTCGGTTTGAGCAACTCATAATACACGACACCAAGCTAATCCCACCAAATACACAACATGAGTTTTTTCCATGAATATTCGGCTTGGCTGTCGATGTTGAAGCCTGGCCAGGTGGTCCCCATGATTTCCTCTTCTCTGGGTTATCGTAGTGGATCGATTTTTCATCACCAGTGACTATACGATGCAAAAAACCCTTTCCCTTATGCCTGGCAAGCAGCATTTCACATGTGCAAAATCGGCGTTCAACGTTTCTCGGCGTCAGTTCGTATGGAACCCAATTTCCTTGCTTTTGAATCATTCCCAACGATTTTAAACGATGTGAAATTGCTTGTTGAGTCACTCCTAATGTAAGTGCAAGTTCTTCTTGCGTTTCGTACGAATCTCCCTCCAATAATGCTTCCAATTCCGCGCCTTCGTACACTTGCGGCCTTCCGCTAAGTTCTTTGTCTTCGACGTCAAACTCACCGTTCTTAAAATTTTAAAACCACTCACGACAACTTCTCTCACTTAAAGCAGCCTCACCATATGCTTCTACAAGCAATTGATGCGCCTCAGCTGCAGATTTCTTCAAATTAAAGAAGTCCTCCTGGTGGAGCCATCTTTTGTCAAACGGCGGAGACTTATTTGTACTCCCAATAGAAAAAAACGAATAAAAAAAATGTTAAGAGCGGGAGTATAAGTCGTCTAACAGGACCCTCTTCTGAAAATCCTTGCCGATATGGTGGAATTTTTTTCTGTCAGGCATCGTCGGAAAAATAAAAAAAAAATCTTGTAAAAAAAAGGGAATAGCTAAAGTGTATAAGACAAACATTTTTTTAGTTTTTTGTAGAAATGGAAGCTGTTTGAAAAATAACTATGATTTTTGTCCAAATGTTGAGTTTTTAAAATTGATGAAAAATTAACACGGCATCCAATCAAAAACATCCTATACATTCTAAATAATAATATAAAGAATATGTGGCATAAATTTAATCAAAAGTGGGTTGACTGGATCTACAAGATATTTTGTCCACCAGTTTGAAAAGACGGTCCTACTAGAAGACTTAGGTCTTTGCCATTTTTTAATATTTTTTATTCGTTTTTTTTTTTCATTTGTTCATAAAACTATAAGGTATTCGAGAAAAATAAAAATGATTTCATATATTTAATAGTCGCGTTAAATTGAAAAAAAAACGTATACCTATTTTTCCGAGCGCCAAGGTGATGTAATAATATCTTTTCGATATCTACTTAATTTCTATTCATCAAAACGCAATCGTGCGGTAACTTCATCATACGCAATCAAGCATGTATTGGAATTTTCCAGAAATACTATTTTGACGATAAAAACTCAATGCACTACTCCGTTTGTTCTAAGCCTGTATGCAAAATTTATGATCGATCCATTAACCCGTTTAAGAGTTCAACATTTGAACCCCATTGAACAGTTTCCATTGGCAGTTGTTTTGCATGCGTTCTAACGGGACATTGTGTTCTTTACTCTCACATAGCTGAGCGGCTCGAAAATTGCGGCAGTCATGAGACATTCACTTTCAACAGTTTTGCTCTGATGAAGTTGAATATTGACAAATATAGGCAAAATAATCGTTTAAAAAAAAGTTTCAATTGAACATTTGAGGCCTGTTCTACATATTCATGTCAATTATGGCCAATTTTACTTCACATCTATGACGTGTATTGCAGAATTTCGCTTTAGCTCGGGCTCGTAACTCGCGGACATACGAAAATTCATCGGATTCACAAGTGACGCATGTATTACTGACACGTAATTGTGAGCGAAGGAAAATAGGATCTAATTGTCTAGATTAGCATCCGAGAGAGAGAAATAATGCTCGCATTTCTGTTGCACACTGCACTCGCCTATCATCACGCACCTAGCGGTCCTTATGCAAGTTAGAAACCAAATGAGTAAGCGAACTAGTCCCATCATCGCCGTTTCTAGACCGTTTTATACGTGTCGTAACTTTAAAGGAGATTACCATGCCCCTTGTATCCCTTTCGAACTTCTATCTCTGTCTCACTTATGGTACACAAAGTGCCGCGTGTCTGCTCCGCTTCCTCTTGAAAAAAAAAAAAAGAAATCAATCCTATCGATAACTGGCATAAAAGGAGATACGCATCGAGCCGCTCGTCAAATTTGGGCCCGGCTTCCGCGTCTTTTCGTCGCTCGGTACGCGCAGTGAGTCAGCGATCAGCCGATGCGGCTCCGCCCCATGCAGCGTTTTCCGGGAGCATCGGGCGATCTTCACGTTTGGACCCCGAGTGCAACATCGGCAGGTAAAGATATTACACGTTTTCATTCTGGTCATTTTTCTTCCTCCGTCTTTTGCTCTTTACTTCGATAATAATTGTAAAAATACCGAAAATAATGACAATGTTGTTTTTTCGTCACGATGAGGAACGAGCGGAGCAGGTATGAAACATCCGCGAGATATTTACCCTCTCACCGCAATCTATCACCGATAAACGGGGACGTTATCGAGGAAGCGACGGCGTCTGCGGCTGCAGCACCGTCATCGTTGAAAAGTCGCTCCGACAACGCACCAATTGCGTCGTCAAGAGCAATCAGGACTGGGGCGAAATATTCAGGCGCGACAAGATCACTGGACCGGAGATGTCGTCCGATCCCTTTGAACAACGATGCCGTACGCATTCCCGTACTATTCAACAAATACGCCACGGACGAACCGGATGTAGGCGATCGGCGATTTTTATCCCAGGTCGCCGCCGATCGCGATGAATCGTCCGCGAGACGTTGTCGCTCGGTCGATCTCGAAATGCTTCGCTCAACGAGTCTCAGAAGACCCGTCAGAAGCAACAACGGTAAGCTTTCCATTGCACATGTACCATTTGCGAGCCCGGACGACGAATTTCCCAAAATGACTGATCGGCTTTGAGCGAATATTAGGAAAAACGATTTTTATGCAATGTGTAGAAATTCGTCGCCGAAAACTACCACGAGGAAAGACGAAAGTATTGGGTTTATGGACTGGACCCGTATTGCCACGACTTTCTCAAAACTTGGTTTTTTTTTTTAGTACAAAGTCCACAGACTCGTCGGGCTACGGAGTATTGTCCCCATTGGCGTAGAGAGCATTTATTTCTGAGGGCGGAGGGCCAGCCTGACAAGAACCGGTTTTGTTCACAAACATCTTTATTTTAATAAAATTTACATGCTAGTTGATAATCACCTAACACACATTAAATAAAAAAATTTCTTTAATCGTACATTCATGTTAATATTAATATCAAACTCTAGCAATACCTTTAAACAATCAACTCATTTTTCATCATTCATTCATCTAGTTACCAGTCTTTGAACTTTATCGTCCGTAGGTACTCAATTAAGGCAGTAGTCTGCTTTAGGAGCCGAAAAAAAAGCGTTTTTTCAACAATTTTTTTGAAAGGGAAGGAAATGATTGCGGTAAACGAAATTTTGAGACGATAGTATATTATATTCAAGCTTTAAAAAACAATTTTTATTATTACAAATTATTGAAATTTGCCAAAGTTGTAACGATTTTTCTGGGGCGCCTGGAGTGTGCACTCGTAAATCGGTGCCGGTGATGGAGGTCGTGCGATGCATCTGAAACAGTGGAACCAAATTTTTTTTTAGTTTTTATAAGTTCCTTTTCTATATGAACTAAAAAAATACCGAAGAAATGACGAAATTCCAAATTTTTTCGAAGTTTGAAAAAAAAATTCACTTTTTTGAAAAAAAAAATTCACTTTAAGTTGCAAAACAAGTAATTTAAATAGTACTTTTGTCCAACTTTTTTAGTTCAAATAGAAGATAATTCAATACTGAAGCTAGATCACTTTGGTTTTTTTCGATCGGACATATATTGTTTTTACTATCGCCGGCACCGTTTTCCAAAACTTGTGAAAATGAAAACTCGAGAAAACGGGCTGTAAAGTTCTGCCCGAGCATTCGCACCTGCTCGACGCTCGGCCACTAAAACTGATCTAGCTTCGAAAATATGTCGAATTGGCCTCTAAAATTTTGAACACATATTCTTGGATAGTTTTGGAATAGATTTAAGACAAAAACGAAAAATCGATTTTTTGAAGCCTGTAAAGCAGACTACTGCCTTAAATAAGTCTTGGTTAGTTTTCTATGTTTTTTCTGCAAATCGGCCAAACACTTTTTTCAGCTGGAATTTTTTTTAACAATGTCATTCTCCATGTTCAGCAGTGACATTTGAGAGAATCATTCCTTAAGCATTGTGCTTCTAAGCTCCATTTTTATCCGCCACATGGCAGAAAAACTTCTCTCACAGCCGGCGGAGCTCACTGGAAGTACTATTGCTGGCTGGAAAAGTTTATATAAGTTAGGGTAGTACTCCTTTTTAATATACTTTTTTTAATACTCAACAGTTATTTCGTCATTCTTAAATTGATGTGTGTTTTTCGTGACCATCGCTCTAGCTTTTAAGGCGTCTTCTCAATTTACAATTTTCAAAACATCGATTTTTTTTTATAACATTTTTCGAAAGTATACATATCCAAAAGTATCATACTAAAATTTTATGAAGATCGGAGGAGTCTAACTGTATTTTTGTGTGACCTTTGCTTTATTACCTGAGCACGTTCATCTGCTCCACTCGAAGGGGTGCCGCGTACCTGGCTTTATACACTTGAGCAGTTACTACCTTTTATGAATCTAGTGTACCCCTGCTTAAGTCCATTCATTAATGGTCCTTTATTCTTCGAAATGAACCTTCGAATCGAACTCAAAACAACAACGAGAGTTTTAATAACTGCGTGTGGGCGGTGGCACCTAAACACATCTTCAGTGGAAAAAAAATAGTTGAAATTGCTTGCCAAACAGCTGCTTGCATTTTCAACGAAGGTTTACAACCGGTTTTGAAGATTTTGAAAATGATGGGCGTCAAACTCGGTCCGATCGCCGCACAGTACGTCGCTAAACGTGACAGTGAGCGTATACGCGTAGCGAACCGCCGCACTTCCGGTGCCTCAAAAGAAGCCAGAACAAAACGCAGAAACGCTACTTTAGATGAAAATGAACACTATGAAGAAGTAGAAGGCATACTCTATGGTGCAGGCATCGCTGATTAAGCACAGGTAAGATTTTTTACGATTTTTCATTTAAACATCTTTAAACGCGTTTTTCTCGAAACAACGCTTTTCGACGGTTTGTTGATAAAATCTTCGAAACTACTGAATCGATCCTTATGAAATAGCGCATATCAAGGATTTTTTTAAATTTTGATATTTACTATTTTTTTTGTCAAAAACGGTGAAAAAACACGTTTTTTTGTTTTTTCGAAGAATTTCCGCCATTTTGTTATTTTTGCATATATCAAAAATCGTATGATATGCGCTATAGCCATTAACATACTGAATCTAAAACCGTTTTATTTTTTTGTTTCAGATGATCCATCTCCGAGATTTCATCAACGGCGCAGACCTACAATTTTTTTAGAACATTTTTTTAACTACCATTTTCGTCTATAAATAGTGACTTAAATAAATAAAAAATTTTTTTTCTGTATTTCGAAAGTGTATTTATTAAGTGTAATAACTTTTATATCAATATCTATAATATAAACCTATCAAAAAAATTCATGAAAATATCCTTTTTTTAGCGTCTAAAGTGAGAAGACGCTTTAAGGCTGCGGTATCGATTATTAAGATTTTACTATAATTATCGAAGAAATCCACGCCGTTCTTCATATGCAATTTAAAAAATGCATCAACTGCTTGATCTAACGGTAGATTCTCAAATCAGCGTTTCAGATTTACAATGATATTATCTACTACTTGGTAGTAAAGGTTGATCTTCCAGTATTCTTCTGGTTGTGTATCGGCTGGCAAATCTAATATATTGCTTTCCTTCATAGTTGACTTAATGGCGAAATTGGAATATGTATTTAATTTACGTAATAAAATAACTACTTCGTATGCAAATTACAAAATTACGACGAAGGAAATAGTTCAAGTTTTATTGAATTGTTTCTTTATGCTTGATTGGGTGAAACTTACATAAAATTAATCGATTATATGATTTCCATTATTTCGGATCGATTTATTCTGGTGGGGATCACCGGGCTTGCTTAAGGGGCACGCCCCCCCCCCCTCCCCCGCCCCTCCGACGACGCTAATTATTGCTCCATGCGTCCATGAGAGAAGAAGAAATTAAAGAACCCAAACGTATGAAGTGACACCTCAAAGTAATACGTATACCATTGTTACAACGCTCACTTTTCAGCACGATCCTGGAATAATAGAAGAGAGACACCGTCCGCGCGGACAATGCCATCGATCGGACTGACAGTTCCTCGCCAAGTATACATCGATAATCTGGATCTCGAGTACGACTATTTAGCGAACGCCGGATTTGGAAGTGGCGACAACGAGCCCGACGATCCAACAGACACAAAACCGGTGCCTATATGGCTCTGCGTTTTTCTCGTCGTTGGATACATATTGGCTGGGGCTTTTCTTTTCGCGGAGTGGGAGACCTGGCCCTATCTCGATTCCGCATACTTTTGCTTCATCACTCTTACAACCATAGGTAAGATATACGGAAGAAAAATACTTTCTATTTATGAAATTGACATTCAACAGAGTCCTTTGGATGAGAAAAAAATGTGGTCCGATTATTTCTAAGTATATGATAACCATTTTTATGCATACACAGTAGGATTTATGGGGTTTGAATCGTTAGCTTTTGTACAGGATAAAGAATTTCGCTCACGAATAACGTGGGCAATAATAATTGAAAAACGTCATTTCAAACAATGAATCACACCTATATTTCTTTTTGCGACACTTGTCGGTACCTCACATGCTACTTTAGCGATTAACGTGCCTTTCTTTGCCGTTCGTTCCATTGATCTTTACAGCACCAGAGTTAAATATTGCGAGACATCTTTGACGTCGTGTAATTACAGGATGTTTACTATTAAGAGACAATTGCTAGTGAAATTGTCTCAATAGTCGTAACTAATTGCAATATTTCAAATGATAAAGTACTTTCATGTTTTAGAAAAGCGAAATGAACGGTCTTATCGATTGAACGGGTTTTTCATTACCTGAACGCAAATTGATAGATGTACCAGATAACATACAAGTGCGAGAGAGACAGCTGAAAAGTCGTTTCTTACTTTACTCCAAGACGACTGATATTTCTGAAAAAAAAAGCAAAGTTTCATTTTGCGCCCCATTGGGCGGAGAATAAAATGAGACTCTTCTTTTCTCACCAGCTAAGCAGCTTTCACCTTGCTTTAAAGTGTAACACCGCCATGTTAGGCCGAAAACAGATATGGGCACTGTCAACTCGTTTTATAAAAAGTGAACTTCGTTGAAAATACCCTATTGGCACATACAAAAGAGTAGAAATATTTATTTTCCATGTAAAATGGCTGCACATTTCCAGTCCATTTGAAATGATATATTTCACTGCCGTGATGGAATTTCTTCAATCTGTGGGATTTAAACTCGGTCAAAATATCGCACCGTTTGTTTATGCCAATTTAAAAGAACACAAAAGTACTAAGGATAAAAAAACGTTCATGAAAATGTTAATCGCAAAAAGATTTTCCAATACTACGCAAAAATCTTTATTACTTCTCTGCCGTATTATATCTACATTAAGAAATGCTTCAGGTGTAATACGAAATGTTGGAAGATTCGAGTGCGTCGTGATTTTGCTTCCGAAAAATCTTCGAAATTTTGTGCTCTTTTTTCTATATACTTTAAGGAACGACGATTGTAAATTTTCTTCATATCGGTTTGCGGCCTACCATCATGTTACCCTTTAATGTAAAAAATACTTTCCAGATATATCACGACTTCCGGTAAACTAATAGAGCAAATTTCCCATTGGCATCGTTAATAGGATTCGGCGATCTCGTGCCGGCACATCGGCTCAACGCTCATCAAGGAATAGCCCTTTGTTCCCTCTACCTGCTTTTCGGCATCGCGCTCTTAGTCATGAGCTTCAATCTTGTTCAGGAAGAAGTAATAAGTAACGTGAAAAACGTCGCAAAGAAGCTCGGTATAATCAAGGACGAGGATCACAGCGGTAACGTAATCGACGAGGACGAAGTTGAGTACGAAGACGAGGATGTTTACGAGCCAGACGATTATCCGGCGTTCGAAGGGGAGGATTCGTCGCGACGACGATGTTACAGCGGCGAATACGATAGGTCACCTGGTGTTTATTACGGCAGCGGTGTCGGCGATGATTTTTCGGGCGATCAAGGCTCTTCCCGACGAGATTTCTACCATCAGCGAGATCGGTCACCTATGCCTTCAAGAATCTCTCCTCGATGATCTCTTTTTGTCACAATACAACTTCACGAATATCGATAATTCGATGTATCGTGTCGATTTACATACTTCATATTGACGTATTTATTTATTAAGTTTTATTATTGCTGCATGTGGAGTTATGAAACATACACTCATACGCAGGAAACGCAGCGAGGATTGTATCGCCTAAAGTGTAGTGCATACAGACTCTTTGACAAGAGCGTGTACGGCGAAACTCAAAAACTATTTAGGAGAAGGTATTGAAAAAGAAAATACAAACACACTACATGATATAACCGTGATGCTTTATTATTAATAAGTGGTCTAGTCGACTCCACTATTAATCATCGCCTGGCATCTTCTAGGCATACTTTTCACTAATCCCATGGCACAATCTGGTGACAAAGACCTCCATATGAGTTGAATCCATCGGAATAATTACTTGACGTTCAAGATCTTTGGTGTCTATTGGTGTAGGTAGACCAGATATGATTGATGAGAAAACGTGCCCGAAAAAAAACATCGTCCGAAAAAATAACGTCCCAATCGCGCTCCAAACTTTCTTTCGCCCAAGAGAGTCTGTTTTCAACGTATTTTTCGGGCAATAGCGGTTCGTCTGTGACCACGGTCGGACGGCGCTTTACGCTTTTTATACAAAGCATCTTGGTGGAAAGATCTCACTACCTGCTCGCGTTCGAATTTACCCTCTAACGGCTTCCGGGAAAAAATGTAGCCGTACACCCTTTTGTCAAACAGATTGTTTTAAAAAAGCGTGGAAAAAATATCACGTGTTCCTTATAACCTCCGTTGTCTTGCTTAAGGGAGAATATTAGAGAATACTATTTTCTATCAGACTTAGATAAAAGAGGAACTGCGGCGTTTCGGTTACTTCGACTACATTGTTTTCGAGAGAAACAAATCTTTTGAACAGTCGCTAAGTGAGCTGTAATTTTATTGCCAACGAGCGCCAATCTTTCACACGAAACTATGCTAATTCGGGCAGTTTTTCATTCTTTTCCTCGTAGAAAAGAATTTAGTCGAAAACTTGTTGAAACTTCGAGGTTAAATTTTCATTTGGCTCCTAAAAAAAAGCAGTATTCTTCAACATTCATCGGTAAAATGCACGACCCTTCTTAACCATCCGGCCGCAACTTCCTTAATTCATTCCGATTATGCGCTATTGGTGTCGGAGAAATTTTTATGCTATAGAATAATTACGAAGGGGCATAAAGTGCGTGCATATATCGATGGTCCCGAGCGGGTCTATCTTATCTCGCTCAGACCTTTACGCAGTAGCGTAATTGAAAGGGTCCCAGATGTACTAGCGTAACTCTCACGTCCTCCGCGAAGTATCGTATCTCGGCAGACCCTGTTCATTCTAACGCATCTCCGGCCGCGCGTGAGATCCATCGTATCTCCCGCAGCCTTAGAACGGAGTATCGTAACTCGCCGACTGCGATATGCTCTATCGTATCGCAGATGCACCAAAACGTTTCATCGTATCTACGAATCGCAAGTTTTCAGTAAACGCGGTTTGAAAGTTTCGCGTTCTCAAAAATAAAATGTCACTGAATCGTCACAACATTTATGTCTAAATATTGCGCATTATATGCAGAATATTTTTTAGACATGAAAAGGGTTGTGAAAATAGAAACATAATATACTATTATCATAATATTCATCATATATTTCGGTCGAAAGGTCTTTGGTAGGCTTTCCCCCTGACAGCCGTCATGCTTCGACGAAAGGTCTTTCATTCAAATTATTAGGACATGTATGTGTGCTAATAATTTGTATGGAACCGTATGAAAAATAGCTGCTTGTAGAGATATACCTAATGCATATTTTTTTCTAATGAAATTGTTTCATACTATGTAAAGTTTTCGGAATAAAATTTAAAAATAAAATATCTTGTAACTGGTAATCAATTTTTGTTTCAAATAAAATCGCGAAATCTCAGTCAATTTTCAAACGAATAGATATAGTGATAACCGTAATACAATTGTTGTGTCGCCCAATCTCAAAAGGTGTTAATAATATCATTACGATTATTATTTTTCTATATTTCATGATTAATTAATTATCTGTTTAAATCAATGAATTATTATATTATTTCCATTCACGTCATAATAATAACATACTTATAACTGTTATCGTTACATAACTTATTCTTTCATTGTAAGTCGTCGAGATTTTCGACGACTTACGATAGAGTAGAAACTAGAATGGAACTTTCAGAGCGCGGGGGGATACGATATCTTGTTTTACTTTAATTAATTACAGCACAAAAAATTATCAAAATGATTTAAAATTTTGTCTGGGCATTCTTCAAGCTCGAACGAACTTAGTAGTGATGTTTTTCAAAAATCACCAAATTTCGACTTACGATGAAACGTTTTGGTGCATCTGAGATACGATAGAGCATATCGCAGTCGGCGAGTTACGATACTCCGTTCTAGGGCTGCGGGAGATACGATGGATCTCACGCGCGGCCGGAAATGCGTTAGAATGAACAGGGTCTGCCGAGATACGATACTTCGCGGAGGACGCGAGAATTACGCTAGTACATCTGGGACCCTTTCAATTACGCTACTGCGTAAAGGTCTGAGCGAGATAAGATAGACCCGCTCGGGACCATCGATATATATTTAAATAAGCTCAATGATTCATCGCACGTCGTGTGAGGCAAACGTCACTACCATTTGTTTCACATATTACGCTAGAGGGTAACATAAAAAAGGTTACGAAGCAATAACGTTCTAATTTCTTGTCTTTGTTCCGTCGCACACACGCGTTGATACGTTTTTTGCCGAGCAGCAGCAGCAGCAGCAGCAGCAGCAGCAGCATGGGGACAAGACTTTTCGGGACGAGTATAAAACTCGTAGCGCTTCCAACGAGCCGTCGTGCGCGAACATGTATATATGTTCTCGCCGTGTTCTTCGGGGTTTTATTATTAGCTGTAGCGGCACTATTTCGAGTTTCTCTCGAAGCGAAGGGGGAGTAGGTGTCTGTCGAGAGCTCCCGCGGACGCGAAGAATTATGTTCGTTAAGTCAGCGGCACGTACGAACGATATGGTCGGGTACAGTAGTAGGTTTTTGCCCGCGGTGCTAGAGATGTCGTTCGATGAACGTAAGCTTTTCGACGAGCACGCTTTATTGTTTTGTCTAATACACGTGCTACATTTAGCACGATAATAGAAATGAGTACAAGAGTCACGCGTGCTCTGTGACTATAACGCTGAGAATCCTGATAATACAGATTTTGCAAACGTGGGTTAGACGGGGGCGGCAGAGGTGGAGAGTTATGAATTACGATTATGTCAATGGCAGCAGCAAGGCAGCAGCAGCGCTGCCTGAGAAACGTGTGACGACAAAGCCATGGCCCGACGAAGCTAATCAAGATTTTTTTTCGTCCGCGACGAAAGTAACGGGTTATTACGGGAGAGGCGATTGCGAAAATCGTAACAACAGAAGACGCGGACGTAGACAGAATAAGAGACAGCGCCTATGGTCGGAGAGAGTGCTCGACGGGCTTCGATCTTTCATTGCTTTTCTCTTTAGTAATGTCGGTATCGTTTGCCTCGTCGTCGGTTACACCATCGCCGGAGCATTTATTTTCGTAGCTATAGAAGGCACCCACGAACTTACCGTTATTAATCGAAGAAACAACGTTTCGATTATTCGCAATTTTACCGCTACGAAACTCTGGAACCTCACGTCGCAGGTTTGTGTACATGTACAGTGGGCTCCCACCAACCCCAACAAGAACACCGTATTTCTCATGCCCGTTTTGTCATTTCTTTTGCGGAATGTTCCATCCAGGAGAATACATTTTCCGAGAGAAAATGGAAGGCAAAGGTCGAGGCGGTGCTCGAAAAGTATCAGGCCGAAATTGTGCGTGCCGTTAAAAAAGACGATTACGATGGCAATGACTGTCGTGAAAGAAACCAAAAATGGGGTTTCGCCGGAGCATTCCTCTATTCACTTACTGTAATTACGACCATTGGTAAGTAGCATGTATTAGGTGTAGTAAAAAGAAATCCATTATTTTTGCAATAGATGGCTTTAGTAATCTGTCTCTCGCGTTGTATAAATGCGATCGGATTACGCTAGACAGCGTTAGAAAAATAAGATTTCGTACTAGAATAAACATTTCAGACAGTTTTGTGATTGCTTGACTCAATATTTTTTGAGCGCGCGCGTCAAAGATGGCCACCAGCAAAGTGAAAATACGCCATATCTTACAGTTTTTCTTCGATAAAGGCGAAAACGCAAGCCAGGCGGCTGAAAATGTGAATAGTGTTTATGGTCCTGATACCGTAACAGCCAATCACGCGCAATTTTGGTTTCGTCGATTCCGTTCCGGTAATTTTGATGTCAAAGATGCACCACGCTCTGGAAGCCCAATTGTCGAAAATGTCGATAAAATAATGGAAATCGTCGAGTCCGACCGTCATGTAAGCACTGTTTCGATTGCCCAGGAGCTAAACATTGCACAAAAAACCGTTTGGAACCACTTAAATAAGGCTGGATACAAAAAGAAGCTCGATGTATGGGTGCCACACGAGTTAACGCAAAAAACCTCATGGACCGAATTTCCATCTGCGAATCGCTGCTGAATCGCAACAAAATCGACCCATTTCTGAAGCGGATGGTGACTGGTGATGAAAAGTGGGTCACTTACGACAACGTCAAGCGAAAACGGTCGTGGTCGAATCGCGGTGAGACGGCGCAAACGGTGGCCAAGCTAGGATTGACGGTCAGGAAGATTTTACTGTGTGTTTGGTGGGATTGGCAGGGAATCATCTACTATGAGCTGCTCTCCTACGGCCAAACTCTTAATTCGGACCTGTACTGTCAACAATTGGACCGTCTGAAGGAAGCAATCGCCCAGAAGCGGCCAGCTTTGGCCAATAGGAGAGGAATTGTGTTCCATCAGGACAACGCCAGGCCACACACATCGATAGTGACTCGCCAGAAGCTCCGGGAGCTTGGTTGGGCGGTTCTTATGCATCCACCTTATAGTCCGGATCAGGCACCAAGTGATTACCACCTGTTCCTGTCTATGGCGAATGATTTTGCTGGTGAAAAATTAGCCTCAAGAGAAGCTTGTGAAAATCGACTGTCCCAGTTTTTTGCCAATAGGGACGAGGGTTTCTATGGGAAAGGCATAATGAAATTACCTTCAAAGTGGCAACAAGTTATCGATCAAAACGGTGCATATTAGACCTAAATCGGATCATTCTAACTATGCTAAATAAAGCCTTCAATTTCATGCAAAAATAATGGATTTCTTTTTTCTACACCTTATATATTTACATATGTGTATGCGCGCGCGTATATAAATATAACGTCAAAACGCAAGATGTACGATAAATCCCGAGACGCTTCCTAGGTAAAGTTAGTTTTGGACCGAACAGGCAAACGCAAACGGACTTAAGAAAACATATAAATAACCCAAAGAACTGAAAGGAATTCGAATAAACCCTATCGAACGAAGCTATATCTCGTCTTGACTGAGCCGCTCATGACCGTAGCATGCATACAGATGATTTCATTATTTCGAAAGGTCAAAACCTCAATGTAATCCAAACAAAAATCGAGAAATCGACAGATTAACTTTTTTTCCACAAAAAAAACATGCGTTCTAAAGTTATATTTTTTGTCATTGTCGAATCGTTGAATGTTAAATTGATATTGAGCCTCGCGTATTTTGTATGTCGTGATGTGCATATTGTTATAATCCTCCAAAGTACATTATTATTACGAAAGCTTTCTTTCGATAAGGTTACGGCAATACGTGCCCGAAAACAATGTGGGGAAAGGCCGTAACTACGATTTACGCGATATTTGGAATGCCACTGTTTCTTCTGTACCTGAGCAACATTGGTGATATTCTGGCTTGGAGCTTCAAATGGAGTTACGCTCGTTGTTTCCTCTGCAGGTGAGATTTGTAAATGATGCTATATAAGTTCGAGACGCGTATGCGCGTGTGCATTGAACGTTCGCGTGTTTATTGGTACGGTGATACGACGACAGGTGTCGCAAAAGACGAAATGTACGACGTCGTGTTTATCCGGAGAGTGGGAACAGCAGAAATTCAGTGCGATATGAGCAGCAGCAGGTAAGATTACAAAGTGCGAGCGACCGGGAATGCGCATCGACCAATCTGAACGTGGCCGAAGAGGGAGAAGAAGAGGAATACGGTGATGAGGATGACGCGGATCATGAAGAAGACGACGATGATTACGACAAGTACAATCCACGGAACATAACGGTTCCATTGACTCTCTGCCTCGCCATCATGGTTGGGTACGTTTTTATTGCATGCGAAGGCTTATTCTGCAGAGTCTCGTGCCTTTCTCTCGTCTTGAACGTAACACACATTTGGCAAATGGTTTTCTAAGAGTTTCGATTCTTCCCGGGCGTTATCACGTGGTACAACGCGCGTCACGTGGTACCCGCTCCGGATGAAGCGGCAAACTACAGTTGAATGTTCAAAGAGTCTCGACACCAAAATAGAAATGCTTGTAGACGCGTTAAATTTATATCGCTGAGAGATTAATTTATGATGCATTAACTGTCCAAAAATTAATCGGTTTCACAGCATAGTTTGACGAAACAATTAAAGGAACGAGTGTTCGTAAACAACATATCATCATCATAAAAATGAGAAGACCATTTTTTCATCGACTTTTTTCACAACGTTGCACTAGCTACTTTTTGAATTCGAGAAAAATACAAATTTCGAAGAATTAAAAAAAAAACCAAATTTTCGTTTTTTTTTTTCTTTAAATCCCTTCTCAGTGCACTTCTACACATTCGAAGGTACTTATGTTCCAAGTATCAATTTGATACACGCAAGGAATCTCATTTCCCATGCAAACTTTTACGAGTAATTTCACCCTCCCGAGAGTGAAAATTTTTTGCCAAAAGATCTCGAAACTCGAGACTTTGAGCTTCAAAATGCTTTTTTTTTGCATCTCTATACAACAATTTTTGGCTGAGATACGCCACACCCCATTTCGACCCCCTTAAGAGTGACTATTTTTGCCGAAAGATCTCGAAACTAGAGACTTCAAGCTTCAGAATGCTTCTTTTTGCATCTCGATATGACCATTTTTCGCAGAGATACGCACCAAGCCATCTCACCCCCTTAAGAATGTCAACTTTTCGGCGAGATCTAGAAATTAGAGCCCTTAAGCTTCAAAATGCTTTTTGTGCGATCTCGATACGACCTTTATTCGCCGTGATACAGCACTTTGAAAAATACGCCGTAAACCCAAACAAACCCAAACGCTAACCCAAATACACCCAAACACTCACATATATACAGGGTGAGACACATAAAGTGTTACAGAGCAATAGCACTCAAACTATTGATCATATCCAAAAATGTTTCAGACAAAAGTTTCAGTGTTCGAGAAGGCCGTCATACTGGACCACCCTATTTTTTTATCGGTGGAGGCGCTGAAGCTACGTCAAGGTCAACTCCACTTTTTTAAATGGAACCATGTATTTTTTTTTCGATGACATTATTACCGATTTTAAGACGAATTCAGCGACCTACAACACAAGGTCATTCTAGTCACGCAAAGTATGAAAATAGTCGAAAAATCGAAAAATATGCCTATTCACATTTCCCGTATTTGTGAAGTTAGATTCGTCAGAAGAAAGCACATGACTCAAAAATGAGACATCTGTGCGCATTTTTCTACGAATCCAGTTACAGAAATTTACGCGAAGAAATCGACAAAATTTATGCGAAATTTTTCATCCCAGTTCATTGTTGGGTATAATTGTAACCATTGGTTGAAACTTACTTTTATTAAGCGCAACAGTAATCTACAAATTGTTCAAAAGGGCCCTCGTTTATGCCCCCACAAAATACGGCCCTCCGCGAAAGAAATACCTTAAAGATGTACAGGTGACAGAAATGCTACGATGTCAACCAAAATCGCATGCGTTATTACTTTTTTTTTAAATCTAAACGTGTAGGAGAAATTTGAGGCCGATGCAGTAACCTGTTGAAGAATCATAACACTTTTCATTCTCAGTACTTTTGCATGCCTCCTCATGAGACGTTGTTTTACGGTCGGGTATGATGAGAAGAAGAGGCACAATTTAAAAAAATGATATTCCGACTTGTGACACTCGTATATTTTATCACTGGCCGCTCTGCGCGTTTTTTCCGTCAAGAAACACGTTTCGAAGCTTTTATTCTCGAGCCTCTATAGAAGCCTCCGTCATTGCTGAATATATACCGAAGTTACCGTTTTCTCTACGCACAGATGCTGTGGCAAAAAATATGAAAACCATTGGCCAATCTTATTGGATCATGCAGTCGTTCGAAAAGACAACGTCGATTAATATTCAATGCCGTATTATTGTTGCAGATACATATGTGGTGGTGCAAAGCTCTTTTCGGAATGGGAATCCTGGGACTTCCTTGATGGATCATATTTTTGCTTCGTATCACTGTCGACGATTGGCTTCGGTGACATTGTGCCAGGTGACAAGATCTACGCGGGCCAGGGCCTCCAGTTATCGTCAATCTTCTGTTCCATGTATCTCATGCTGGGTGAGCGGATGTCTTGTATATCGCTACAAAACAAAAACAACGATATTAACATCCATTTGGATGTTCGACAAAAAAAAATCTCGCACTTTTGTGGATTGTAAAGTACAAAAGTGCGGCAATGTGCGCAATGAAGGTTGAAATTCACATATATGTACACGATTTCCGTTTTTCAGGTATGGCCCTCATAGCCATGTGTTTCAACCTGATGCAGGAGGAGGTAGTGGCAAAGTTTCGTTCTTTAACGCGTTCCATGAAGCATGTATTCAGCTGTGATCGTTGAACATATCTCAAATGCAGACGTACGCATAATAATGCACACATCGAAATGCTTTCGGCTCGCTCGTTCAATCTGTGGTAAGCGGCGAGCCAATTCGGCGCGTTCACTATAATACTAACGTGTCGAAAAGAGGGCGTGTAATTTACAAACGAATTATGCACGTTTTGAAGGTTCGCGTTATTATAGACTGCTCATGCGTGGAACGCTTTGATGGAGAGCAACGCGAGCACGGTAGGTGCGCAAGAGGGATGCGGCTCCGGTCGACCTTATAACTGTTCTGCGCCGCGGGATGAGGGCAAGAGAGGTAAAACGCGCGGCCACGGGGATTCTTATTATCGTTGAGCCTGGTCCACACCTCGCTGCTGCGTACGGCTACTTCTCCTATTTACCCCACCAATCCGTACAGTACCACTGTTCCGTGTGTGCTTCTTTATCTATCGTTTTTTTGTTTCGCTTTCTCTCTCTCTCTCTCTCTCACTCTCTCTCGCTCTCTCACTTTCTTTCTCGCTCTCTGTACGCTTGTCTTGTTGTGCGTTCGCGTAGTACCCACTCTAAGGAAATTTTGTTATTATGGATTGAATCTCTTTTGTATTCTTCTGTAATTGAACATACGTGATAAACACATGAGGATAAGATAGCCACCAATCAAACGCTACTTTGTGACCGTACAATATTCTTTAGATAAGAAAAAAAAATACATCATACGTTTCGGGTGTTTGTGCGCGTATTTCTTCACGTCCGTCGAGGCTCTCCTTTCTATACCCTGCCGTAGCACCAACGTTTCTTCGCGATGGATTAGAACCGTGGGTCCTGGAGCTTTCAGCAATCGTCTATCGCTCTCTATCTCTCTGATCTCCTACTGACTCTCTCTCTCTCTCTCTCTCTCTCTCTCTCTCTCACTCACTCACTCTTTCTCTCTCTCTCTCTCTCTCTCTCTCTCTCTCTCTCTCTCTCTCTCACTCACTCACTCTTTCTCTCTCTCTCTCTCTCTCTCTATCTCTGTCTCTTACTGAATGTTTCGACCAATTTCACGTGGATGATGTTGCAAAAATTGTAGCAAATCGTGGTAAGTCTATTAAATATACAATGAGTATGATTGCATGCAGTATTGCTTATTTTGAGAGTCTATGCATTCATCACTAGTATCTTCTATTTCGCTCGCCTTCTCTCTCTCTCTCTCCCTCCCTCTCGACGTTCCACCATAGTGACATTTAGACGTTATATGTATTACTATCGATTGCATCCCGCCGCGCTGCTCGGCCGTTGTGTGGGTCCCCACCGTCGGTGCTTTTCTCCCCCCAATCGCATATGTGCAATTTCACGAACATTTACGCACACATAAATGGCTCTCTCTCTCTGTCTATCTGTCTTTGGTGTGTGATAAAAAAAAAATTAGGATTGACTTCATGCTTCGATGGATGTAGGCGCCGACGATGAGAAAGCAGCGCCGACGATAAGACGAACGCTGTATACGTTGGAGCAACGGCGTCGACGCCGGCATCATCGATGCGCCGCTCCCGCTCGTCAGCATCGTCGATATGGATTTCATTGTCCTCGTTGTCTTCTTTTGACGGGATTATTCGGTTTATTAGGCGCGAACAATGTTGGAGGCCGATTCGTGGTGGGATGCTGGCGCGATCGAGACGCCAAAACTGTCGGCAGCAGTGGCGCCAGCAGCGTGACAGAGAGATAATTGATCATCTTGAAGTCGGATAAAATCGCGACGATGCAAATTGATGGGGGTGATTATTATCAGCGTGCACCAACGCTCGGAGGAGCACCGAGATGCTGTTCAGGCCGAATGTCCCAGCAGCAACAGCAGCAGCAGCAGCATCAAGTAGGAGCAGCCACAATGGGTAATAATACGGATCGTTCGCTGAGGATCTCGACAACGATACGGGGTGCGGAGTTGTTGTGCTGCTGTTGCAGTTGTAGCACGACAACTTCGGCCAAGAGTCCCGGCCTTGTAGCGAGTCTCGGAGTCTGCATGCTCGTGTTTTGCTACACGATGCTCGGTGCTTTCGCATTTATGGCACTTGAAGGTGGTTTCAAAACAACGACCTCGTTGCACCAGGAATTACCGAGCGTAACGACCGCTGCAGGCGGTGGATCCTCGTCGAGCAGCGGCGGCAGTACGGTCATAACGAATGGAAAGATTGATTTGTCGGGCGCTTCTGGTCGGCTCGGTGAGCACGGCGGTTTATTGAGCTCGAATAATATGTCCGCTGCCATGAGTCCAGCCGTTATAACGTCTTCGTCGTCGTCGTCGTCGTCGTCGGAAACAACGTCAGCGCGACCGGTCGTCCCATCGCCGAATCTCCTACAACCGAATCACCGAGCCGGCGACGTGATCGTCGAGGACTCATCGACGAGAAAAATGCGCGCCCGTACCGTCGAGAGACTCTGGAGCATTACCGAAGATCTTAATGTCTTGTACAAAGAGAATTGGACGAGACTTGCCGAACGCGAGGTACTTGACTTTCAAGAAAGAATGGCCGAACACAGCATGGAACGTGCGAGATCCGGATCTTCGATTTATGGAACGACGGCTGTGCAACGCGCCGGTTCATCATCAACCGTTGGTAGGCGCAACAACGACAAACGTTTACCCGGCGTTTCACCATTGATGAAGCAGACCCAACGACGATGGACATTCGGCAGTAGCTTTCTCTACTCGATTACCCTTATCACGACTATAGGTGAGCGTACATAGCAGCTCTTATGGTTACGTAAATACTTTGCCATATTGGCATGCTTATTTTTTTCTTTTCGATACTCTTATCACCGCCTTCTTTCATCCCTGAATATACAGGGTGGACGAAAAAGTGACGAAAAAAATGTCAGGAGGTAATTTGATTGATTTCGAAGGGCTGATACAGTGGTGAAAAATTCATTTTTGTCAAGGTCATAGTTTTTGCGTTCTCAAGGTCATCAATGGTTTTTCAAATGGGAACGTGTTTTTTTAATTAAGACGTTGTAGCTGATATTCAGACGAATCCAACGACCTATGATATCATGACCTTGAAATGATTTTTCACCAAAATACACGTGTAAAAACGGGAAATCGTGATGGTATTGACAATAAGAATATCCGAATAATGTAATTGAATTTTTTGTGCAGAAATTTTATTGTAACAAAATGTTCGAAGTGATGGCCATTAACCTCGACACATTTTTGAAGACGTCGGATGAATGATTCTCTTAACCTTCGAATAGTTTCTGGTGTGATAGCGGCGCAGGCTCTTGTAATTCATTCTCGCATGTTCGCCGGCGTCGTCGCAACATCATGGCAAACACGATCCTTTATAGCTCCCCATAGGAAAAAATCAAGTGATGGTGGCTGTCCAGCTCATTGGGCAGTTATAGCTCGCGAAGTGTTAAACCGAAAATTTCCCGGACGCTGGATTGGGAGAGGTGCAGTAATCCCTTGGCCTGCTCGTTCGCCGGATTTAGCGCCACTTGATTTCTTCCTATGGGGAGCTATATGTAAGTAAGGATCGTGTTTACCATGATGTTCCGACGACATTTTTTTCATCACTCTAAAGGCAACGGAGATATTTGGGGTGGTCACGTTAAATGGTCCCTGTATGACACATTGATCGACAGTTTTTCTTATTTATTCGTGTGTTATGCTTGCAGGCTATGGAAGTACATCCCCGCGAACTGTATGGGGACGTCTGATCACTATAATTTACGCCCTCGCCGGTATACCTCTCATGTTGGTATATCTGAGTACAATCGGAGACGTTCTCGCACGCAATTTTCGTCGATTGTACGGACGCGTTTGTGGACGAGTCGAATGCATACGCGATGCCAATCGCGCGACCCGTGGTGGTTGTCCGTCATCACCGATTTCATCGGCGACTCCGACGGTACCGGGAATTATGGGAAAAGCGAATTATCATCGTTACGATAACCATGTCGAGAGTAAACTCGCTGGTACAAACGCCCCTCATCATCAGTTCTATTCGAGCAAATCGAGTTCCTCCGACGAGCTTGGATTGATACGCTCCACCGGAAGTGGAATGCTTCTCGATTGTGGTGGCGAAGGTGGCTCAGCGACCACCAATTTTCAGGTACGCACCATATTTTCGCGTCTCTCGAACTGTCGTACTTGAGAGAAGATCCGATTTTTTAATCTAAATAAATCGCGTTTCGTTATAAAAAAAAATGTTATTTATCTATTGGCAGGAAACAAATATCGGCAATACGGGAACGAAAAAGCATCATCATCATCACTTTTATACTTGTTCGTCTCAGCTCTCCGAACCCGTTTGCCTCGTTAGAATACCCATAAGCCTCTGCCTTCTCATAATTCTACTGTATATATGCTGCGGCGCGCTGATGTTCAATCGACTCGAGGGTTGGTCACTGCTCGAAGGTAGCTACTTTTGCTTCACGAGCCTCGGTACGATAGGCTTCGGTGATCTCGTGCCAAGTGGAGGCAACGCCTCGACTCACATACTCGAAGAGCTAAGTCTTTGCGCTTGCTCGCTCTACATACTCGCCGGTATGGGACTCATAGCGATGTGCTTCAATCTCATGCAAGACGAGGTCGTACGTGTCGTTAGGGTTTTCGGTAGAACCTGCGGCATGTCGCCAATGACAAATTGTACCGGTGCACGTATAATTAACAATGCACCACCGCCACCACCGCCACCATCCGCGACAGGGGCATCAACTGGTTAATTACAAACCTAAACGAAGATGGACACCCGTCGTAACTTAAAAAAAAAAAAGGAAACCTCTCCGTTTGCGTTTTATCCATGCACAGACGACGTTTTTTTGGTAAATAATCTGTTGTAACAATATGTGACACTTTTGCAGAGTCATTAATAATAAATGGATTAGACATGATGAAAAATTCGCTTTTTTTTTAACTAAGTAGACGAGCGGTGTCCATCGGAATTTACAATAATGCATGCGAGATTGTTCAATGGCACTTATAAAAACGATTTGTTTTACGACTCGTGCAGGTATCAAGTCAGATTTGAGTATTCACGTCGAGAGAGATTTCGTCGGTCCACCTTGCACAGCGAGTGTCCTGAACAATGACTCTCGAATCAACCTTGGACAACACGGCTACGAGCGTCGCGATGGTGACGACGAGGAGGAAGCTATAGCGATGTCCCTCGTTCCGACCTCTTGACAAAATCCTACCAGGAGTCTCGCTTCTGACGGTGGGCACCTCCTGGCTTTTCAACAACAACAACAACAACAACAACAACGTGGTAGTTTTTCCTCAACGGCCACCATCGACTGTACGAAATTTTCATCACCCGGTCGCCACTCTTTGCCGCGAAAGAAGCAACAGCAACAACAGCAACACTATCTCTATCATCACCATCATCATCATCATCATCGTTATCAACATCAGCACGCCCACCGCAATGGACAACAATTAACGACACCGGACAACCAAAACGGACCCGAACACTTTGAATATTTCGTACCGCGAAGTGTGAGCGAGTTCAATTTAGCGGCTGCGGTACAGGACACCGCTGTCGCACCGGCGATCCCGAAAACACCGCCGACCCCGTGCAATGCCGCACCACCGGTAGCCGCCAAAACTCGGTGCGAGAAAGTCGTTACATTCGAGGACGAAGCTCCGATCCTATCCACCGGTGGTACATCCTTTGCCGCTACACCGACACGTAAAAATCCCTCGACGCCGGTCAATACGCTTGAGAATGTTTTCATGTGACGTTCAAATCGACCGGGCTAATCCTACTTATAATAATTAATCATAATTCTAGC
This sequence comes from Ophion ventricosus, assembly GCA_963932345.1. Classification (NCBI taxonomy): domain Eukaryota; kingdom Metazoa; phylum Arthropoda; class Insecta; order Hymenoptera; family Ichneumonidae; genus Ophion; species Ophion ventricosus. The sequence goes on from OZ010718.1 coordinate 7,903,537, forward strand.
TATATACATATAATCGTTCATCTTGAGGATGGAAAAACAACGTATTTGTCAATAATATTGGATATTCTCATTACACATTATTTACCAAGTACATATATGTGCATATGTACAGTTGTATATGTACACGTGTATATGCGCACACTATGATACTTTGTTATCTAGATGAATTGAATTATTCAAGTATTATAAAAAAAAAACGCGATATTACATGTATTTACAAATTAATGTAACGCATCAATTTAAGATAATTGAAAAAGACAGAAGATGAAATCGTTTATTGGCTCCTTTCCTAAGAGGATGGTGTTAATAATAATGACGACGTTGCGCATTTTCCGGACGATTACACATCCTTGCTACGATTTCGATAGCCCCACGCGACACCGGCAAGACGCGTTCCAACTTGCGACAGCATTCCTATCACAAGTATAATTTTTCTTTTGATATTTGTGTCTTTCTAACCGTGGTAAAATAACGATTTTAAAGCCGATCCAATCGTCACTGCTGATAAACCTTTCAGCTTTTGCGGCAGTCGATTGAGATCGTTCATCATTGGCCCGAACGTCGGTGATGTTGCATCCTTGATTTCCGATGACGACGGCGACGACGATGCCGATGCCGATGACATTGACGATATCAACGAGGCCACGGTATACGCGATATCCAATGTATGATTTAGAATAAATTGAAAAGTGCACAATATTATGAGTAAAAGAATAGGTAGGCAAAGCCCGGTCTCCACATCGTCCAGGAACGCGTTTACGTTCTCCGGGAGAATGTCGTTGCACATTCTGCAGCGCGCGGATAATACAACCTTTTTTTTTTATAACTATTTTGTATTTTCTCGAATGTCAAAATGTGTTGTCAACTGGAAAATTTTTAAGACAGTTCAAGCACTCGGGGATCGACGATAGGCGATTGTTATTTTATTTTGTTCCGTCTTACGCGCGAGTTTTAAGGTTTCCAGAGCTTGAGCAGTCCATCCTCGCTATAAGAACATAACAAATTCTGATGGGGATGATGAGCCAAGCCGATCACATCTTTCTCGTGAATCTGCAGAAATAAAATAGAGATCGAGTGGAAGAGAAGGTCAAATGAATCAAAGATGTAGTGTCGTCAAACTTACATTGAGAGTCCTTTCGAGTTTGCCCGATGAGGTTGAGAAGCAATAGAGCACGAGATCCTCTCCGACACAATAAATAAATTCACCGCGTGGACTAACGACCGTACAAACGAAATCACCACCCTCGCGTTTACCGCTGGAGAATGATCGAACTATTTGTCCCTGCATGTTCATTATGACAACGGTGTTGGATCTATTGCATACGACGAAGTGTTCCGGATTGCGCGGTAGCGGATGTATACTATTAACGGTTAGATCCGCCGCTCCCAATGACTTGTAGGTACCCACGCACTCGGTCGTTTTTAAGCTCCACACTTTTACGGTACCGTCCGACGATGCGCTATTTATCGAACGAAAATTCCATTATTTTCGACGTGTTTTGTATTCTTGCTTTTTTTTCATTTCGAATAATCAATGATCGCTCATGTACCTGATTACGTTGTGGCCATCAGGAGCAAAAACGACCTCGTTGACAAAGGAAGCGTGCCCTCGAAACTCTTTGAGAGTCTTGCCAGATTTGAGACCGTGTATCCTGATGAGAAGACAGCCGGACAGATACAGGTAAAGATTAATTCCCGCGTTTTAGAAACACGAAACAAGTTCAGCGAAAATAAGAAAGTATTGTAATAAACTTTGTCGTAGAATTCCTGAAATTAGTCTGACAACAAAAAAAATTGACTTTTACTTTTTCGAACAATAGTATTAGATATGAGAAAATACACCAAATTTGGTCTGTCTAACTCAAGTCTAAGCGGAAAGATAGTTTGTATGGCCACTTGACTTAAAATAATGATATCGAGATTGAAAAAGAAGTTTCAAAACAATAAGGGAAAGATTCAAGGATCTCTAAACAAATTTTGCGAAATATTATTTAGTTGTTGAGCTAGTCAAAAAGTGGAATGTGTAGGGGGCAGAAGTATGGGGATGGAGGAAGAGGAAAACTGTGGAAAGATGGCCATGGGAATCAGTCCAAACACACCAAAATATATTTCGGGTATAAATCGATATCGGGTATAAAAAGATATCGGGTATAAATAACAAAGATGGAAGAAGAAAGGTGCCCGAAAGTGTGCCTAAAAGGTAAGCGAAATTATCAACGGAAACCCGTCAAAGTCGAGCGGGGACCTTGTCAAAGCCATGCAAGAAGTTGGAGAATAAAATATTGTAAAATAAAATAAACACCCACTAAGGGTATACCTCGAAAAATAAAAGTACTACTACTATTTGTTGAGCTATTTACGTATGACTATAAAGAACTAATTTTCCGCATAAATCAAGCGGACGACAAATATCTAGCGCAATCACTTAGACTTGAGTCAGGGAATTCAAATTTAGCATTGATAGTTTCAATACATAATGATACAGATTGGGGGGATAAGGGTTGATTTTTGTTACGTATACATGAAGAATATGCGGGAGGATTGTTAAAAGTAACGAGGCCAACTTACCGAACGGTCGTGTCGAAAGACGCTGACAAGATTTGACTGTTATCTCTGCTGAATTGCAGACACGTAACACCCTTTGAATGCGCCTTTTCAAATCGTCTTAAGCACTGACCACTCTGAACGCGCCAAACCTTAACTTTACCGTCTTGCGAGCCACCGGCCAACATTTCACTGTCACGACTGAACGCCATTGAAAGCACGGCTTGCTCCATCATCATAAAATTGTCCTGAGCTTGATACTTGAGATCTTTCCGAATTTTTCCAGTCGTGAAGTTCCACACCTCGATGAAACCGTCAACCGAACCTGTCACCAAATACTGGCCATCGGGCGAAAATCGAGCGCACTCCACGTGCGACTTTTGTCCGAATTTAATCTGTTTGGACAGCTGAGTGGGATACTTTTCATCCTCTTGGTCTCGTACGGCCGCTTTACCGCGGAACAGATCGATGGTGGTGCCTGGTGGCAAAAGACCCTGATGCTGCTGCCACTTGAGGGCCTGGCCCAGCAACGCCAACAGACGACTCGAAGGCACCACTGATACTTCGCCGGATAGAGCGCTCGCGATGTAAGCTCGTCTTTTTTCTTTGGTACTGCCGTCCGGATACGCCTCACGCGGATCGAAATACGAACGGGCCAGCAAATTTTCTGAGTAAAAAAACTTTGAATATTTATAGGTTGTTGAGAACCAGGCAGCGGATGCTAGGTCTGCAAGATGGAACACACAGGAAGCAGTGCGTAACGTTCCTAATTCAGGCTTTATGAAGGATGGATGGAAGATACGATCTCGGACAAAAGAGAGCGAAATACGAAATTGTCGTATATGTGTCGTAGATCTAAACTAAAATCAGTAGCAAGTCGCATTTTATGACCAAACGCCAAACTTCCAGTGTGGGAGTATTTTTTTCCCAATGACCCCCAATTTGTTAATATTTAACATTATTATAGCAAAACTCTTGAGCATGAACATGCTGTGGGATTTTTAAGCCGCTAAACTGTTCACAAGATTTGAATACAGTTTGGTAAGGACGTGTGGGAGAGCAGCGAGAGAAAGTAAACCGAATTTCAGTACGTTACAATTAAGGGCTTACACCTAATTGCAATTTTTTAAATCATCATTTTTTTGTTTTCGACGGAATCTCAAAATACAACTTTTCAAAAATATTCCCTGAAAATTTTGAAGGAGTTCTGGGCGTTTTTCGTCCCCACGAAAACGATCGGCTGAACACTTTCAACGGGTTTTTTCTCAAAATGATTTTTCTCAAATCTGTCGACACGATATCTCAAAAATCACTGCGGCGATTAACTTCAAATTTTACAAGCTTCTTTTACACAACAAAAAGCAGTGCTTGAACGAAGGACTTTTTCTTAGATGCGTAGTTTTTTTTATCAACCAATATACAGCGTTTTCTTTACCAGAAATCGATGCTTTCACTTTAGACCCCTGGCATTCTTTTCAAAAATCAATATTTTATTAAATCCTTCGTCCGAACAGCAGATAATTTTACGCAAATACTAAATGTTTGATTTTTAAATTTCAGATGATTGATTCCCGAGCAGCAGTGATCACTACAAATGAAGTTTTTCAAACAGCAGTCTGCACAAACTATTGTATCTACCACATTTATAAATATTTTTCAATACAAAAATGATAAAAGATACCTGAAAACATATTCTATAAATGATATTCTGAAAAACATCTAACATATTCTGAAAAAAAATTGTAAACCTGCACACGTTTTTCCAGAAAAAATTCACGAAAATTCCTGTTTTTTCCAGCCACGAGCTAGGTGTAACGCCTTAAGGGGGGATAACCCTTTACAATCTTCAAAAAATCGATGTTTTTCACATATTTCGAAAATATATCGAATTTTGGAAAATCGAAAAATCGAAATCCGAAATATTTACGAAGTTATAGCACATAGTCGAGAGCGTGCCGGGACCTCATGCTGTGAACTAGGGAAACTTTGAACGCGATTATCTCAAAAATGCATTTTCAAAAACTGCTCATGTTATAGCTCAAAAAGTTATTGATCGATCTGGCTGAAATTTTGGGAGGTTTCTCACTATAACATCATTGGAAGGATATACCTAAAGTTTTAAGGTTATCGCGTAAATAAATAACTTTTTTGGGGTAAAAATTTTCGAGGCTATGGTCAAAAGTATGAAAATTTGATTTAAAAGCCTACTTAATTTTTAATTTTATAATTTTTATATTTTTATAGGTATATCCTGCCCCTACACATGTCAATAATCGAAAAATATTTTCGATTTCTGTTTCTGATCAATAGAAAAAATCAGACAAATAGAGCACTTTTCGATATCACGCTAAAGACGCCTAAAGGAATACCTTATAAGGCCACCATTTATTTTTGTTAAAAAAAAAACAAATTTTAACACTTGAAAGTTGTAATAAGATGTCAAAGTCAATATTTCGCTTATTTTGCGCTAAAATTAGAATTTTTCGTTAGTTATCGAAAATTACGTTTTTTTTTTATTTGAAAATTTCAAGGAACATCAGGCAAGATAACTTGGAAATATATATTTTCAACAGTGTCTCAGAAGCCAAAAATGTATTTTAAATACCACTACCATGTTTTCCTCTCTTATAGGTGCGACTAGGCAGAGAGTAAATTAGCACTTTTAATCGCTAGAAGTCCAAAGAAGAATTAAAAGTATACGGTTCATTCCTCTTCAGACTCCAAGTTCATGTAAAATAAATGGTTTAGTAATTTGGTGGAGTAATTATATGGAACAATTCTTATTGTTATAAATAAACAAGGAATATAAATAAATAAAGCATTATAATCTCCGAATTTATGTTGAAAATCATATAAATACTGCGTTTAGTGTCCTTGGGGGGGCTCCACCCCCGCAAGGAGCCCTGCCCCTTAACCCTGCCACAGGGGTTGCACTCCACGGCCCCCCCAAATAAGAGCAAAATTTTTTGCCTGTCAGGCAATACTAAACAAATACTTTTTGAAGCTCGCCCGGTCAATTTCCATTATTTGTGATAAAATAAAGATATCATTGAATTTTGGCGTTTGTCCAATTACCGCTAAAAGCGCTAATAATTCCTTAAGGAAGCCGAAATGGCAAATTTTTTATTCTTGAAATTCTCATTATATTGGTTCAAATATCAAGAATCAACGGTGAAAACTTGGCGACTCGGATATCATACTATCCTCTTTTAAAGCAATGCCATTGTTTTATCACCTTTAAAAAAATTCATAAAAAATTACTCATTTTCGGGTGTCTAAAGGGTTTTCCCCCCTTAATCACGCTACAACTAAGTGGTGAATTATTGTCAAACTTTCAAACTTTTTTTATGCCTAAATTAGCGGCATAAAAATCCAACATTCTGTACCATTTTTCCCGAAACCCAACCCCAACCCACAGCGACTTCAAATTAAATAAATTATCATTTTTAAGGCGGTAAGGGGATTGATTACACATTTCGCAAGCAAGCGTGTAATAAACACGGTAATAATGCATTTAAGTTTTATCGCAGTCCTGTGAGATTCTCATAATGCTTGTTGTATTTAACATGCCTCACACGTCTGGTCGGTAAAAATCCTACTGCCAAGTGTTCTCCTACTAGGATCACATTTCGGGCAAACGAAGAGAAAGACGTTGTTCGTCGTTCAACAGAGCGTAAGGTGTTTGTATCCTTTTATCCGAAAAATCAGCCGTTTTGGAAAACTGGGATTATGCAAATCGCACACATGGCCGCTCGGTCGATGTGACACTGCGCCTTCACGCCAGGATCTTACCTAAATGAATGTATCGCTCGGCCTCTTGTTGTTTCATCATAATCATAGGATCTGTCTGCCTCAGCAATGAGCGAGCTGCTCCTAATTCTCTCAGCTCTATAAGCTCTAGAACGACCTGTTCGTAAAGATCGATGAGCTTTTTGTCGGGTAATTTGAGGGACTGTATCGCTTTGAGGACAGTGTCCCAGTGACCATTGTTGATATCGGCAACGAATCCATCTACGCTGTCAACGGTATTCAACGATACGCCCGTTTCCTCCTAGATTGTTTTTTATGAAAAAAAAAAAAAAGAAAAAAACAAATGTGACATGGTATTTGTGGTTATGTTCGATTCGTACTGTAAAATGTTTGCTCACCTGAAGTGTTTGCAACGTCTTCACAAGATTCGACTCCTTGAGGTATTGCTGGATCAATCGAATTACACTGCAGTGATGAGAACAATTAATACAACGTGTCTCGTTTTTACATTAACTATTATTTTTTTAAATACTTACTCGGCCGATTCAATTTCAATTGACATTTTCGTTTAGGGTTACAAATCGATTAAGTTTTACTAATATGTCAAATTAATATAAAAATTTTCTTAATTCTTAACCCTCCAAGAAAAGATTATGTTTACTGGCGACGATTGTTGTTCTTTGTGACGTCACAGAAAAACACCTTCGCCATTTGCTCGCGGCAGAGAGCAGCACCTTACGTACGTTTTGCCGCCAAGGAATTTAAACTCCGCGACCGGATTTTGTTTGTAATAGATTTTTTTGTGTAATTTGTTTTAATTCGACAAAGCTTTAAATTACATTGATCATTGAAACATCAAATGTGTGCTCAACAACACGGCTATGATTTCAAGCTTCTTGATTGTATTATGCATACTTGCGAATCAGCGAAATCGTATAAAAGGATGCAAGAACATATAGAACTATAAATCCAGAAGAAATATTAAAGGTAGACTATTGAGTTCAGATATTCAGATAATTATATTCGTTTACTAAACTTTTTGTGATTATCTGTCGGATACTCTCTAGACGAGGTCGAAAATAGACGACCGGTTCGATCAGAAGCAACCTAACCTATTATCGCGCATTATAGTCAAATTCATTGAACAGTGCGATGTTTGAAAACGTTCGTATCAAATATTTTTCGATTCATTGAAACGGTAACAATTCTGAAAATGCACGGTCTCAAGAGATACAATAATCCCTTAAGATTTTCCAAGTATTTGCGTCATCACGCCACGCAAGCAAAGCCTCAGACAAAAACTGTGTAAGAAAAAATCATTGTCCATACGCGATTCGATCAGAGTACGGTATAAAAAAAAAATCTACGTTATTCTGCAGGGACGATTGGATTTCCGTGATCGGCCTCGAGATTCACGCTCAGATAAACTCAAAATCAAAATTGTTCTCAGGAGCGAGTACAAGTTTCGGGATGCCCATAAACTCCTGCGTCTCATTGTTCGACTGTGCGACGCCGGGAACATTGCCAGTAATTATCAAATCTTTTGTGTTAATTATCCATGTTTATTTTCGCGACAATGTACTCTCATCTATAGGTTTTGAATAGGAGATGCGTGGAAGCAGGAGTTCTCACAGCACTGGCCCTTTCCTGCCAACTAAATGAAGTATCTCTGTTCGATAGAAAACATTACTTCTACGCTGATTTACCTGTAAGTAATGCGAGTAGCTTGGACGATTACTGTGGATTAAAGTTTTACCGGACTAGAATTCTACGTTCGCTTAATTTTGTGCAAACTTCCCGTTTATCAGGCAGGCTACCAAATAACTCAGCAACGACAACCGCTCGCTGTTAACGGGGCTTTAACATTCCGAGTTTTCGCACCTGGAGTTAATAAGTCATCTTATGTAAAATCTTCCAAGATCAAACAGATCCAGTTGGAACAAGACAGTGGAAAAAGTTTGCACGATGATTTACTGAAAAAGTATGTTGCGCGCACATGTGTCCAGGATCATGAATACTCTAAAGTTTCTTTACCTTAAGGCGGGCAACCACTTTAGGAGACCGAAAATTAGATAAAGAAAAAAAATTTGTATTGTGAAAAAAAACGGAAATTTCCGCAAATCTGACAATAATTTATTCATATTTTCATACATCTCTGGTAATTTTTTCAAGTTATTTCATGTATTAATTAAGGTGTAATCCGCGATGTCCCTTGACGTGTTCTCATCGTCGTTGTCGATTTGTGGGAATTGTGCCGCTAGCAATTCGCATCTGAGATAGTCCAACAAATTTTTATACATTCTTGAGATGTTTTTTAAGAACGTGAACCTAAATTTTGAAAAAAGAATTGAGAATTGAATGTTGGAACGTGTTTGAAAAAAAATGATCGATTTTTAGCATTTTTTTCCCGGCATTTTGCAATAATAAATGTTTTAAACAATATAGTCTTTCCAACCTTAGGTTCATGTTTTAATAAATTATATTATGTAAACGCGTTCCAAATTTGAAGATGATCCATCAATTAGTTTTTCAGTTATGATTCCCGCAAATTGAAAAATGTCGTTTCGAGAAAAACACGTTTAAAGTTTCACAAACGAAAAACTCAAAGTCAAATGTGTTTAATCAGATGATAAAGTGTCTTACCGATGAATCAGTGATTCCAGCACCATACAGCAGTCCTTCCTCTTCCTCGTGCAAATCATTTGAAGCTTGCATTTCCTCTTTACGAGCTTTTCGAGCTTCTTTTGTCTCTAATAAACTTTTTCTATTTTGCGGAGCCACGCGCATCTGATCCATTTGCTCGGCATATCCGTAGCTCTGCCTGCCAACTACGATATTAGTTCATTCATAACCATGAGTAGGGCTGAATTTCCTTCATTGAATAAAATAGCAGCAAAAAATGCCGCTATCTCGATTATTTTGTACCCAGAATGAAGATGTTTTGAAGCTAATCGCCAAACAAACTACCAAACTGAGCGCTCGTGGATACCTGAGCGCGCTTGGGAGTCGAGCGGAGAGTCTTTATCATTTATATCCATACCGTTAGAAAGAATCCGAATATCGTTTTGATATTTTCGGGGTGTATTCTTAAGATATTTTGCTAACGATTCATGAAGAAAAAAAATTGATTTCTTTAGGCATCTAAAGTGGTTGCCCGCCTTAAAAAAAAACGAACAATTTTCCATCCACAGGAGTTTGATAGATCTGAATAGAGCTGGAGTACCCCTGATGGAGTTGGTATTCGAGCCGGATCTCTCGAACGGCGACGAAGCTGCTGCCTTGGTCAAGGAACTCGTACTCATATTGCAAAGATTGAACACTTGTTCCTGCAGAATGGAGGGTGAGAAAATTTATTTCGAGCCGAATGGACGAAAAGAAAAATACTACGAAGATTTTTGGTTATCCTTTGTTTTTCATTTATTATTAGAGGGTGGTCTAAGAGTCGACGCAAATATTTCGGTAAATCGACGTGGCGAGGGTCTCGGTGTAAGAACGGAAGTAAAAAACATCGGTAGTATTCGTGCTGTTGCAGCTGCTATTAAGTACGAAATTCAGCGTCAAATAAAATTATTAGAGACAGGTCAAAGAATCGTGAATAAAACATTGACCTGGGACTCTGAGACTGAACGAACGATATCTATGAGAGACAAAGAAGAAAAGCAAGACTATCGTTTCATGCCCGAGCCGAATTTGCCACCTCTTCATCTTCATACGAACGAAAACGAAGAAAATATTGACGATCTTGTGGACGTCAATTATTTGAGATCTACCTTGCCAGAGTTGCCAGAGGAGACGAGAGAAATTTTGCAGGAACGCTTCAATCTTCCAGCCCAAACGTCAATCATCATAGTTGTACGTTCTCTTTGTTAAGGGGGCACACCCGAGTAAACGGCGAAAAAAATAGGTGAATTTTAGGAATTATTATCTCAAAAACTATTTGTCTGATGTCAGCCAAGTTTGTTTTATTCGAAAGTTTAAATATTGAGGTATATTGACCATTTTTTTTATAAATATACACTACCAGCGAAAAGTTTTCGGACAAAAATTTAAAAAAGTTCCGGAACGATATTTCATGCCATTTCGCCGATAGTTGACATAAATGAATTTAATAAACGGCATTTTGAAGGGGACTAATTCACTTTCAATCCGTTTTTTTTAAATTATTTTTTACTATTTTTTTTACTAGTACCCTTTTTCGAAAACGACCATTTTTCCCTTTTTTTTTTATTCCTTTTCTGGTGAACCCCATTTACAGACAAAAAAAATGTTATGCATTTCTTTGACCGGAATCATAAAGGGGGAAGCTCAAGCTTCAATTTTGTTTTTTTTTAAAGCTTCGTACGATTTTTTTTCAAAAGATATTTTGATATTTATAAAAAAAAGTGTAACGCGAAAACGACAAGGATTCAAGGAAAACCTCAAGATAGTAAAAAAGTTGAATCGGTTTTCGTTGAGTTCGCGAGAATCTTTTTAGATTTTTTTTCGATTTTTTTTTTCACTTATTTGGGGTAAAAAATAGGATGATTTAATTACCGTAACTCGGGAACTAAGGGGTTTGTGGTAAAATTTCAAAAGGAAAAAATGTTATTTTTCTATTTTCAACGCAATTATTTCAGATTTTTTTTCGACTTTTTTTCTCGAGTTACGATAATTAAATTACCGTAACTCAAGAAAAACAGGAAAAAAAAATTTAGAAAAAAAATCTGAAAAAATTCTCGCGAACTCCACGAAAACCGATTCAACTTTTTACTATCTTGAGGTTTTCCTTAAATCCTTGTTGTTTTCGCGTTACACGTTATTTTTCTAATTGTCTCTTTTTTTTTTTTTTAAATAAAAGTATCTTTAGAAAAAAATCATACGAAGCTTAAAAAAAAAACAAAATTGAAGCTTGAGCTTCCCCTTTATGATTCCGGTCGGAGAAAAGCATAAAATTTTTTTTTGCTGTAAACGGGGTCCACCAGAAAAGGAACAAAAAAAAAAGCAAAAAATGGTCGTATTCGAAAAAGGGTACTAGTCGTAAAAAAATAGTAAAAAAACTTAACGAAAACGGAATGAAGGTGAATTCCTCCCCTTCAAAATGCCGTCCATTAAATTCTTTTCTGTCAACTATCGGCGAAATGGCATAAAAAATCGTTTCGGATTTTTTTTGCATCTTTGTCCGGAAACTTTTCGCCGGTAGTATACATTGACTGGGAGCGCTGTTATCGTGGCCGGCGTGAGACATGTCCCTCGCTGGCGATCCCCATGATAGCATGCAGTCGGTTGATCTAGGATAAAAAATTCGAAAATATTCTTAAAATGTAATGTATAAATACCGTCGCATCGTAGGATTTTTTGACTGAATTTTTATTTTTCATCAAGCCAGGTCGGAAATTTAAGTTGAAAATTGAATGTAAATTTCAATCAGGCGCCATATTGTAAAAAGAAAAAACAATTCAAAAAATTCTACGATGCGAAGGGCTCTATACATTACATTTTGAGAATCTTTCTGAAATTTTTACTTCAGATTAGCGGACTGCATGCAATCATGGGAACTGCAGACCATGTTTTACGCCGGCCACAATAACAGCGTTCCCAGTAAACTGATATTTATAAAAAATGTTCTCAATATACCTCAATTTTTATACTTTCGAATAAAACAAAATCGGATGAAATTGGACTAATAGTTTTTCAGATAATAATTCCCAAAATTCACCTATTTTTTCCACCATCTACTCGGATGCGCCCCCGTAATGGAACTCTCTTGATTCGTTACGGCATATCCTAAATTTGAAATATGAACTTTGATCCGTCATTACGATTTGTTCCACCGATATCTGTATCGAACATTTATTTCACGCTTGTTCGCGAGAGATTAATCTTTTTTTTCGTTTTTTTAAGAACGAAGATATGCTTCTGAGACTGTTCAACGGAGTGATGCGAGAAAATCCTAAAAGGAACGGCAATCTAGTCGCTAACATTCTGATAATGGAATTGATGGCGTTGTTGAACAAGAATAATGTGCAGCCCGAGCATTGGTAAGTTCGCGTAGAAACTGGTCATCTATGCGCGAGACTGAGGCTATTTATTTTTGTCGTTGATATAGCATGATCGAGTCGAAACAAATCGGTGATCTAGTGGACCTTTTGGAATGTAAAACAATTAACTTGAATACGGCCAAAAAAGTTCTCGTAGAATTGATGGAGGATTCTGAAAAAATGCCGACAGAGGTAAGCAACGGATTAAGTTCAAAAAATAATATTAACTGTACATGACCCTGCAATTGTTGTTCATTATCTGCCGTGCCAGATCGTCGAGGAAAATAATTGGTCAATAATAAACGATGAGACAAAGTTGGAGGAAATATGTCAGGACGTTATCGATCGCAATGAAAAAATTGTTGAGCAGTACAAAGCCGGAAAGACGAAACTGATCAAGGTCCTGCTGGGAGAAACAGCCAGGATTACAGAGCAACGAGCCGACATGGTTCGAGTTACGAAAATAATGGAGAAACTTTTAAAGTGAGAGAGGGAAATAAGTACTTTGAATAAATCATTGTAACTTATAGAATTCGGTATATTTAAATGTCAATGTTAAAAACATCAGAAATATAAAACACAGATTTTGAAAGTTTCTGAGTTCGCATTCATTTCATGTTTCTCCTTTCGTTCTACTCTTTTTCTTCTTCGTTTGTTTTTTTTTTGTTCAATATGATTACAGTTACAAGTACAAAATCAAGTAGGAAATAAATATTTGTTGTATTACAATGAAATCGGAGACTAGAGCTTTTTTTCAGTCCCCGCCTGCGTAACAAGTACGGTCTTCATCGCGATATAGCTTAACTTCCATTTACGAAAAATGAAGAAAGTTAAGTCAACAACGGGTCAACGTGAGAGGCCGTTGTTCGCGAATTATCATTATTACTTCTGTTTTTGTCGATTAGCTCGAGCCAATCTTAGTTCGCGCATAGTGAACAAGAGTTAGGCAATTTGGCGAGGCCCAAACGCGTGCCAATCTTCGTGAAATAAGTGGTGAATTTCTAATGCATTCGCTAATTCAAGCACGACGATACAGTTTCGGTACATCTGGCTAAAACTAAAAAAAAATATATATTTATATAATAATAACTCCCGACGCGATATCCAAACGGGATAGATTTAAAATAAATACGTCAACGCTGATGTTACAATACTACATAAAATCAATCACGCTGCTTATGCCACATTACGTTTTTCATTCTCATGTGGCTCTGATGGAGCTTATCTACAAATTTTTCATCTTTCATCGCCTCCTTCCGTGAATTTCGCGTTTGCGTGTTTTTCGCATTATCGCGCTAAATGGTTTAATACGGTGTAAATAAATTATGTTACGCCTATTTCATTAAGATCGACCTTCACGAATCCTACGTGGATACATTTTAATAATTCGTCGATAAATTTTTTCGTAATAACAGCTGTACAGTAACGGATATCGTATAATGCGGCGACAATTTCGCTTGAACACTTTTCAAAACTATATAATACAATAAGCACATGGATATCACTATTATACAATAAAATGGAAATTACCTAACTACATTTTCTTTCTTTTAGCCGGTTAAATCGTGTTAATCTCTAACTTCTTTTATGAAACAACTATGTCGATTTCATTTCTTCTTTTTATCATTTTCGTTTTCTTTTTTCCCATTTTTTTTCATGTTTTTTTTTTCCTGTAGAAATGTTTACAACGTTGCTAAAAAAAACGTAAATTTTATACACGTCAATGCTGCTCCAAAGATCCCCGATAAGTAAAGGATATTAAAATCTCGCCGCAACGTCTAAAATCAAGCGTTTTGATCGAAGTTGTACTTTCGTTAAATTGTTTTTTTTTGTTTACTTTGGAGCACAAATCGACGTGTTACTCAAAAAAGGGACTGTGACCAAACATAAACTGCGAATACAGAGGAAAGAAAAAATCTTTTAAAATCGAATCACGAAATATTCGAACTTCGAAGCATTTCTGCAAAAATGTCACTGAGAAGCCATCAAAGTATCTTAGAAAAAATGCGTATTGTCTTGTGTATAAATGTTTTGTTTTCTCCTTTGTTTTCATTGTCTGCATGTCGAGCCTTCGATAACGCCGTTAATGGATGATGATGAAATTTATGAATTGCCAGTCTTTCTCGCAAAGGCCACCTGAGCAGTCGAGATGCGAGCCCTTTGGGTGAATAATTTTGCCCAAAGTGCCCCGAATCTCGTACCCCTTGAATTTGTCGTTTTTTTTTTGTTTGTTTAGATCGTTAAATATAGCATATAATTTGTTTTAATGTACATTATATATGTATATATATATTTTTTTCTTCAGCTTAAGATTCTCTAGCTATAAATTGTATTATAAAAGATCACAATATTTCAGACGCCAGTATTAACATTTTGCCCACGAGGGTTTATTTATAGAAAAAAGTGTGATATATGAATGATCATTCGCACAATTAAAATACGCTTTATAGCGATTTACGAGAGACTTCGTGAAGCCTTGCTGGAATCCTCGTACGAGTTTTCAAAGAAGAACAAAACAATAACGTGGAAAAAGACAGCCGATGTCTACATAATTACGACCGAATGCATGAAAAAGACTTGAGTAAGATAGGTCTCGTGTTTCGCGTGTGAACATCTTGAGAGCCTTCAATAAAATTTGTAACGCCATTTGAAGAAAAAAAAGGACTCCATAATGTATTTTCGTTTTGGTAAATCGTTGAACGGACTTCGAAAATTCATGTTTGATTGCCCAATAAACGAGGTCTTTGCAATTTCGAAAAAGTTACTAATTACCTAGGCCTGTTTGAAGTCAAAGTGATATAAACGATATTTTTATCTTCTTTTTTACGAAGAGAAAGCTATTTCGCTTAAATATTCATTAACGTTTGGCACAGCCACGTGAGTAACTGAATCCGTAGCAATAAATTAAATACCTAGCAGAAAGATCGATCCATCTGCAATGAAGAAGTATGGTCAACATAGTAATAATATTGTTGTACAGTTAAAATGATTCGTAATATTGTAATAATACAACGTACAGAAAACAGTTAGGCAACTCGGAGCTCGTAGAAAAAAAAAAAGGAAATAAAATGAAATAAAGAAAGCGTGAGATTATTTGGACAACTTGCTGATGACTCTGATCAAGGCCCCGTTCTCGTCCTTTAGCCTCTGATTTTCGCACTTCAATTGCTCCATGACCTAGAATAGAGAAAGACAGTTGTTTGTTTTTCCAAAATACATCACGTTTTGTGCTCAACGACTATTCCTGAGACGTCGTACAGGGATTGTCTAATGCGACGAGAGAACCAAAAAAATTCTAGTGAATCCAGGTTTCGTAACTTGTCAATCAATTTTTGGGTAAATAGAAAAAAAACGAAAAAAGGAGATCCATTAATGATGACTATTCGTTCTCACGTCTCCATTGCTTGCATAGACATTGGGGGGGGGGGGGGGGGGGGGTTATATCAGAGCGAACGGGCAATGGCTCTCTAGGGCAATTCTTGGGTAATGGACACACGCACAGACAGGCGCATCGGTGGAAATTCCATGCCCAAGAATAATAATTATATAGAAAAGCTCAAGGATGCATAGTCTCCGAATATAGGCCGAACATTTTTCATAAAATACACTTATATAACGAATCAGTGGAAGAAATATTCAGAACTGACAATCTTTTCATATTCAACCTATTCATCCTTAAGCGCAACACGCATGCGGTAAAAGAATTAATAGACCTCACGAAACATGTGATAGATTCTTATAATGACAAAGCTATAGCATTACGCACTGGTCAGGTTGGTGTCAAACTTTAACAAAATCACGGCAACTTGTTGAATAGACAACGCAAAAAACAACAGAATGCTAAAACGTTCTTTACAAAAAGAGGATAACTTCAACCTTTAAACAATTGGAGAAATAAAATAAAAATAATTGCATCAATGATCTGAGCTGTACAACCAATTTTCCAATAAAATCCAGTACATTTTTAACTAGCTCCATCTCGTTGTACATAAAGAAAATATTTAAAAAGTTTTGATACATGAACCGATAGTAATGAGATTCATGAAATGCACAAACGGTATTCTCCGAACAACGATTGGTTCTGAAATGTCATTTCCGTTCATTTTCTTTTGCTCTTCATAAAGTTAAACTGAAAATGGACAAATCCATAAAACTATAGATCACAGCATAGGCGTTCGTATAGACTATTTACGAAATTTCAGCACTCTTCAGACAAAGTGCGTATTGCTTTATCTATCATTCTAAGTGATTAAACGTAGATTATAGTTAGAAAATTAGTAACTCCGCATATCTTAACTCGGAATGGAAGAACGATTATTCAGAACGCTAAATCCATTTCGACGTAGGAAGAGGTGTAGAGGTCTGGGGAGAAAAATGTTTGAAAAGAATGTATAGTTATTCGTCGCATGTTCGGTGGGTCGGCGAAAGAGGCGAGAGGTAAAACATGCTGTCGAGATAACGTATGACGAAGACGAGCGTCGTTTGGCAACGTATCAAAATTCAAGGTAGGTGATCGTTTCACATGCTCGCTACGGGAAGGCCCTCGTGAGGATATTTCCTTTTTCTTTTATCTCTTTCTCGATTCAGTGGGATCGATATCCGCGGGTCTGGTTTTGCCAGCAGTATGTGGTACATTTACAAGTTCAATGGAAATGACTTTGTAGTTTGTATCGCGCGTGTACTGATTTTAGAAAGCGTCAGAATATTCATTTGTTTTAATGTTCGAGCGTAAACCAATAGTTGTGAGTAAACAATACGCGGATCTTAGTCGTGTAACATTGTGAGTGTAGCTCATATATTATGAATGTATATGGACAATATTAATATGTAATGTTTAATGTTTTTTTATCGTTTTTTTAAATACTGCAGTTCAGACAGTTAACGCAAAAAAAAAAACGTAATTGTGGTAATTACTGATTTGATTAATGTTTTATATGTATTTCGTACAAAAATGTGTATTGTTAACGGAGATGCTTTTTTTTTCATTATATCCTTTACCTATTTAGTAGTATTGGTGAGTTTGGATACGACGCGGGTAAGTGCCCGATTTTCGGCTTTCAATCGCTCATTTTCGGCTTTGAGCTTTTGCAATTGCTGTAAACAGTTAAACGGTTAGCCCAAAAAAAAACCCTCTCATCTGCCATCGAACCTTTTCCCAAAAAAAGAAAGAAAAAAGTCATGATAATCGGAAAAAAAATGTACAAAAATCAGAATTACACGAAAACGGATCGTGACGGAGATTAAACGAGTATACGTTGTTCAGGCTGCCGCGAAAAAAATAATCTGTAACAAAAGGACTGTCCGTGGTGAAGTAACCGTTCAGAGCCGTTGATACAAAAATTATGTAAAAACCCAAGTATTGGACAATTGTACGAAATAAAAAGTCGAAAAAGTAGATACGCAATAAAACAGTACAGGCTGCGACCGGATGATAAATATCAACAAAATAATCATGAAATAAAAAATAATTGAGAAAAAGCTATGCGTCGGAGCCTGGCCCCTTAATGTTGGACAATAATCAATAATTGTGAAAACCAAAACGAAGAGTAACAACCGTTCCGGCAATCAATCGTAGCAGTCAAAACAAAATTCGAAAATAAAACTTGAACGTGCAACGTAACTAAGAACATAGAGAGTAAAGTATCAAACTGTATTACTTCCAAGTCAGATACTTTTTGACAGATTGAGAAAGAGATTTTTCATTTTTTTCAACATTTGCAACGTTTCCAAATCTTTTACGCGCTATTAGCGTGATGCCGAATGAGCAAAAGTGCTGGTCGACATTATTCGTCGATCGTCGTTTTCGAAAAAAAATAATAATAATACAAAGCGCGTCTCATGAAAATTGAAACGGGACCGGACATTTCTACATGAAGTTAGTCCAGTCGCTTTTTCTCAAACTTCCCGCGAAAATTTGTAATACCAATTTTCAAATGTATAGTACCACGAAGAAGATTTTTTAAAGTCAAAGAATTATTTTTTTAGCCCGACCGCGTTCTAATCCGAAAGTAACAGTAGATTTAGATTGAAGAGTGAAAACTAAAAAAAAAAGGACGACTCAGCGACGACACCGACGATCGATATATTGACGACATGTATCGATTATTACGCATTCGTTGCGAACAATGGTGGAGTGATACGAACATTGGCACGATTCTCGGAGCAGTTTAATATCCGATTTGTGACAATAGATTGCTTACACATTCGAGCAATAAGAAAATAAGTATGGAAAAAAAAAGAAACATGTCGTGTTCAATCCTACGAGAACATCGAGAATCAATACCACCGGACTGTCTCGCATTCTCCGTTCCATTCAATTCGTTTTTTGTTCTTTCCTTTTCTCATAACAAAAAAAAAGGTCTTTGAGGCATAAATTCGTTACCTTGAGTTCTTCCTCCATTTCGGAAAGCTTTCTCTCCATAGCTCTCCTCTCGCGTTTCTCCGCTTCCGAAAGTGACGATTTGTTTTGAAGAATCTGCGCCTTGTCCAGCGAGCTTTTAGCTTCCTTCAGCTGCTCGTCGGATCTTCGTAACTTTTCCTTGAGTCTCTCGTTCTCCGCTTGTGATTCTTCCCAGAGTTTTTTGTAGTCGAGCTCCCCATTTTCCGACGTGATGGATTTCGTTCTCGCTGGTACGGCGGGAATGTCCGACGATACCGAGGTTACGGAACCGAGCCTGCTCGATCGTCCTGATCGTTCGGTGCCGCTCTGAAAGGTCGAACGAATTGAAATTATAGGGAAAGAAGTTTGATATGCAACAAGAGACAAAGAATTGAACGAAATTTTCTATGATAACATTTTTTTTTAAATGTACACACGATTAAAGAAAGTACGAAGAAAAGAAATAGAACACTTTTGGATGGAGTGCTGTGTTCTATATTGTATTTTCTTACGATATATCCCTCGGAACCGGCTAAACTCTGAAGACTCGAGCTCCTAGAACTAAAACTCGAAGACGGTTTTGTTTTTGTCCTACTGAAACTGTCGTTTCGCTGAGCGCTCAAACGATTGTTGCCAGTGGTGATGGCATTACTGTGATTTCCACTGTGATTGTGATAATTGTAACTCGTCGAAGGTACGGATATATTGAGAGAACTAGCCGTGGAGTGCGTAGTGGGCAATGTAAGACCGCCGTAACCAGACGCGGTGCCACCGTACGTCGTATACGGATTTTGATAGTTCAGATTATTCGTGGAATTTGAGTACGAATTTTTGAAGAACGAGCTCGTAGTCTTGTTTGCTTTGGTCAATATCGATGGAGTGTACGTAGAGTTTGTCGGGCTAATACCGAGAAGACTCGTATAAGTGCTCTGATTTGTGCTGAACAATCCGGCTATGCTTCTCGGACGATTTCCGAATATCGAACTACCGTTTGCCGACGCCTGAGCCCTCAAGCCAGCAGCCGTTGTTGGCTTTGCCTGAGTTCTCTTTCTATAAGATGACATCTTTATCAGTTCGCGTGCCTTCTTCTTAAATGTTTACGACACAACGCACTATCGTTTCGAGAGGGTCGTTCACGTGTCTCAAATTGCAGAAAAACTTCACGAAATATCACACGAAGGTAAGCATCGCTGATTAAACGACAGGAGATCGTAACATGCCCAAGGCCGAATTTTCAATTACATTCAAACATTGAAACGTTCGTTTGAAAATTTCGAATGCCAAAGATAGCGCTTTCAACATTCCGAGTTTGATCTTGAAAATATACAATAACAATTTTCCAAAAGTAATCGACGTAATTTTATTTCGCGCATCTCCGAATCGAGGAATCTCAACGCGATCGTCCTCATCCACTGACAGGCAGTGTTTGACTGAAGAAAGAAGAGTGAAATGGGAAAAGAGGAAAAGGTAGGGAGCTCAAGCAGGAAAATCCGCAGTCATTAGAGCCAGTTCACCCTGTCGTATTCGACTCGGAGCGTTTCTATTAATAGAGATCACACGCGTGGACCGAACCCCCGATTTAAAGTTGCGCGACGGATGCGAGTGCAAGTATCTTCGATGCCTTCGAGCGCACGACTATACGAGATTACCATTGAACAGGAGCTTTTAACTAATCAACGACAAAACTTGGGAGGGGAACAAGTCGGCGATCGAAATAGCACTCGCAAAAACAACAGGGAAAGAGATATGAGGACATTATTATATTTCTCCGTAATAAATGAAAGATAAGCTTTCAATCTTTGAGTGCACGTAGGATTTAGTTATCGCGAAAGCGGTGAAATGCCAAAACAGATGTTTCTCGAAATCAAGGCATTTTTTTTCCTCAATTATTTGGATACAAATTTTGAAGACTAGCTTGAACCCGATTTTTGCCCCAGCGCGAACAGACGACAAAGGGAAGACGCTATATTAGGAAAATGTTAATTGTATGACATATAATATTTATAAATATCTTAACGACGGCTCGAAAAAATGACTTTTTGATGAAATTTTGCCATATATAATGAAGCATAGTCACGAATTATACTGTGGCAAATGTCAAACGATCAGTGTCCCTCCATACGTCGATCCTATTATTTATAGAACCACTCAAGACATTCATGAACGCGTTTTGCGTTTCTTTTTACTGAGTTCTGTTTTTGTTCTTCGTTGTGGACGTTTTTCATTCCCATAGGTCTGCAACGAGAAACGATGCGGAATTGGCGGTCCAGTCGCTCTGCGCATAATTACTTGGCAATGCGCACTGATCTCATTTTAAGATTTGTAAACGTCGCCGCACACGATTATCCTTTGCGTAATGTCCCGATGGGAAATCGAGAGTTCATTGTTTTTCGTACGGGTACTTTTTTTTTCCCTCCGCGATTCCCGATCTTCGTTTTATCGTCCATATCGCGAGGGCATTTCGTCTGCAGGCTCAATTATATTTAAACGTCAGCAGGGAGACTGGTCTTTAAATATCGAAACTCGTAGGGAGCACCTAAGTATAGAATATTTCATGTATACAACGGGCGAGAGATTCGAGAGGTGGAGAGACACGGAGTTTCCCCACCTCGCTTCCAGGCAAAAGTTCGACGAGAAAACTCGTCGATCTGACAAGGTTGATGGAAAAGAAACGTTTTTATCATATCGTGATTACTTGTGATACGAAATGCTGCGAATGTAACAAAAATCAAATAATAAATCAGCGTTGCAATAAGTTTGTGAGGGAAATTTTGTCACATTGTATGACATTTGAACAATGTCTGCATTAAAGATCACAAACGAATTGAAAAATGCATTTACAAGATCTAACATTTAATAAATGAAACTGATATCTCGCAACCACTTTTATTTTTCGTGAGAATCATTTCGAAATCTTGATGGTTAAGAACTAGTAGAGAATACAAATTTTCTACTAGCCCACGAAACACCTCGACAAGTGTCGTTGAACATTGAACCATATTCGGAATACTCAAGAGTCTCCATTCATTTTTACATATTTCAATGTATTCCATACAAGTTTTGTTTGAAGCAGCCGAGCAAAACTTGTCCGGATAACAATAAAAATGTGCCGTTGTGTCACACAATTCTGCATCTCTCGTGAAGAAAATCTGCATGCACTCGTAGATAGTGGAATTATTTTTGTCCGGGTATGCAAGAATAGAGGTTAATCTTCCTCGTAGCTGGCCCAGAAATAACGCGCAGTGCCGGTAACGCGTAAAATAGATTGAATGTTGTGTAGTGATTATCGCGAGAACATTTTCACGTACGCACGCATATACCCACGCCTGTACATATATAGGTAGAGTACACGATAGAATAATATAAGAAAAGCTCAAAGGAAGTAGACTCGGTGTCTGCCAATACGAGAGTCGAAGGATTATAACTTGGCCCGTTCTCGAGAGTTATTAGGGGCTCTGACACTCTTCGCGCTATGACCAAAGTGAATAAAAAAAATATTTCGCGTTTTTGTTTCGAGGAAATCTCGAGAAACGTTGCTTTTCCCACGAAAATAACTCACTTTGCTGCGAAGGTAGTACGAGACAGAGAAAGAAAGAGAGAGAGAGAGAAAGTTAGAGACGCGTGCCACTGATACAGCCTTGGCCCAGTTTGCGAAAACACTCGTAAATAAACAATTCTCCATGTTCCAAAGACAGAAATGAGAGATATAACGAACCTCATTGTGATTGACCTTAGTCTCGTCGCAATCACCACCGGCTGTGACGTCTTGCTTCTCCGGGTCAATTTCCTATGGCACAAAAAAATTCAGTCGTTGAAATTATACGCTAAACATTTTTTTTAGTACTTTTCAACTCATAATAAAACATTTTCGAAGGGGAAAGTGCGGAATATCGCGATCTCGACAGTCGGATACGGAAGGAATTCATAACAAGACGAATTTATGCCTGACGTGGATAAACACAGGCGTACTTATTCTTGTGAAAATTTACTTTAGTATTTCCCGTTGTTATTTCAAATAACACGTAATAAATCACTGCGGAGCATTTAGTCAACAGCCATTATGGAATTTTACATATTCTGTGGCATTGTCGTGAGTTCCGAAATTCTAGACACGCCTTATGTCACTTCTATACGCGTTCAAACTCAAGTACAACGAAAACATTTGGTTGTGCAATGATTAGACAATAGCTAACGTACATCCTTAAAGATGAGTCAACGATCGGAGTAGCGGAAGAGGTGAGGGGCGCGGGCAGACTACAGGGATGAAATTGAGCACGTTTTTGTCCCGTATTTCGGGAATTTAACAACGAAGAAATGGAACACCCAGTTCTTATTATTAGATATTGACTGCAACGTCACGCGAAATAGTGATTTGGTAACACCTACGCGTAGCTTCGACGCTTTTGTGAGACGTTAAAGCTTCGTAGAACATACGAGTATTGGCGCGTATAAATATATACGTTTGTCAGGGGATAAGGTAGAATTTTCGCAGCATCAATGTTATATTAGTATTGCGATGAAAGCTACGCGGGCAAGGAGCACTTGGGAAATCGAGGCCAGAATTTCTTGTTACTCACATCCATGTCGACGTGTACGACTCCGGTCGATCTTCTTTTGGGTCGTCGTCTCCTCTGTATAACTGCCTGCGTCGCCTGTGCATTTCTACTATCGTTCTCCTTGTCTTGTTCTGTAACAATGTTATTTATTGCTTGATCGGAACACGGCGAGACCAAATATACGCCAGGGTGCGTACACCGGCGAAATACGACTTCGGAAAATAGTAGTGACATAATTGATTCAGAATACTGTCTATAGATATAGAAAAGATCTGTTTGAAATGGGCCATTACTCAGATCCGTTTGTTGTTGTGAGTGTGATGAAAACCCGCCTTTGTCGTTATTAACCGTTTGAAATGAAACTCCAATGCCAAGTCAATTCAAAGTTCAGACGTTCTATGATCGGATAATCTGGAGCCTATCGTGCAATCCCGGTAATAAAGTACAGTAGACCATAAAACTCTTTGTACTTCTTATTATCATCGACATTTGGCTCCGTATATTCGCCTGTCTTCATTTAATTGTAATTTTCAGATGACAACTCATATGTGTACTTTTTTGTAGCTTTTTTTTCAACGTTAAATATTCTCATACATTTATCATGAAATCAGTAATTAAATGTTTTTGTTCGTAGATTTTTGGATTCCACAACGATTAAAATATTTAATAACACGTACCTCCTCAGAATACTGCTAATTACGTCGGAAGCGAAAAAAATGCAATTAAAAAATATATACACTGCCGGCCAAAAGTTTGGATACACTAGTCGAAATTTCTTACCGCACTAAAAGTTAGATAGCGGACTCAAAAAAGAAGATAATTTAATTTCCTAAGTGGCGTTCTAAAGAGGACAAGTTTACCTTTATTTTGCTTTCTTAGAAAATTCTCTACGATTTTTTTGGCCGTCGAAAATTAACTGCAAAGATGGTGGAAAAAATTTTCCTCGGGTTTTTCCATGGTAAATTTAAAAAGGATATCAACACTTACATTTTTGTTTTTTTTATAGAGCCTCGTACGATTTCTTTTCGCCTCAGTATTGCAATTTTAGCTAAAAAATTCATGTTTTAGTAAAAAAAAAAAGATGTCATCGAAGAACTATAGGGTTTCAGAGGAAATGTTAAGAGTGTAAAAAGTTACATGGGTTTACACTTTAGTGGCTAAATTTTTTTGAGATTTTTTTTTACCATTTTTGGTTGGCACTTTGATGTGTGGAGAGGCTCTACTTGGGAATTATGGGGTCTAGGACAATATATTGAGAAAGGAAATTTGTTTATATTTTTATTTTTAATTAACTACAATTAAAAAAAAAATCTTTTTTGCAATGCCTGCCCCGAAAGTGCGATTTTCGATTGGTGTTTAGCGTGCGGAAAGTGGCTTATTTCTCAACGATGCTTACTTTCCCGCACTAGTGCGGGAATGCGAGACTTTCCCGCACTAGTGCGGAAAAAAATCTATTTATAGCTCACTTTACCGCATTGATTCACGAAAAAACGCTTTTTTTCACGGTTGATAGTTTTTTGTTCTACGATTTTGGACCGATCGAACAAACTTGAATATAGCGACATTCATGTGATATGAAAAGTCGATTTATCACAGTTGACGTTTGAAATGTGACAAAATAAGAATTGGTTATGGTTATTGGTTATTGATTTTGTTGAATCTCAAATCCCACTTTCGAGCCAGTCATTGCAAAAAATAATGTATGGGACATGTGCGAAAAAAAAACGAATTACATCGCGTGTAAGTTGCCGAATTCGCCTCGACTTATGGTACATTTCTCACTCGTACTCGTGTGGTTACAGCACTCGCCTTCGGCTCGTGCTGCAAATCACACTCGTACTCGTGTGAAATGCACCATAAGCCTTCGGCTCATGCGGCAACTTCACGCGCGATGGAATTCGTTGTTTTCCGCACTTGTAGCATAAATTACTATTTCATTTTTTCATTGTAATTTTCATAAATAAAAAAATCTGGAAAAATTATAGTTAATAGGAAATGAAAATGTAAACAAATTTCCTTTTTTTAATATATTCTCCTAGACCCCATAATTCCCAAGTGGAGCCTCTCCACTTAACAAAGTTCCAACCAAAAATGGTAAAAAAATAATGGTCGAAAAAATCCTGAAAAAAATCTAGCCACTCTAGTGTGAACCCATGCAACTTTTTACCTTCTTGACATTTCCTCAGTTCTTCGATAACGCCGTTTTTTCTAAAGCATGTTTTTTTTATCTAAAAATGGAATACCGGGGCGAAAAAAAATCGTACGAGACTTTGGAAAAAAAACGAAAATGTAGGTTTTGCAATCCTTTTTAAGTTTACCATGGAAGAAACCGAGGAAAAAAATTTCCACACACTGTGCCGTTAATTTTTTATGGCCAAAAAATAGCCGAGAAATGGCCACTTTCAAAAGTGCGTACCGAAGCGAAAAAAAAAAACCAAGAACTTTTTTAAAAAAAGCAAAATAAAGGTAAACTTGTCCTCTTTAAAAGATCACTTGGGAAATTCAATTATCTTTATTTTTGAGTCCGCTATCTAACTTTTAGTGCTGTAAGAAATTTCGACTAGTGTATCCAAACTTTTGGCCGGCAGTGTATATATTATACTTTGTATATATTATACTTTGCGCAGTTTTGCGAGCAACGTTGAAGTTTTCAAATTTCTAAATATTTCTCAACAAAAACGCGCACGTATTAGACTTGACTTTTACCTTTGTCCTCTGGTGGCTTTGTATATTATACTTCGTATATATTATACTTTGCGCAGTTTTGCGAGCAACGTTGTAGTTTTCAAATTTCTAAATATTTCTCAACAAAAACGCGCACGTATTAGACTTGACTTTTACCTTTGTCCTCTGGTGGCTTCAACGGTCTTCTGAGAGGTAAAGTAACCGTTGTCTCGGCGGTACTCGCTGCTATTGTTTCCACCGGTGCAGAGCTGGGTCTTGGAATACCAGTACCACCGGAAGGTCTCCTTATATACGCCGTGGTAGTATCCGATGACCTGTTATTAGCGTCCTCCAGCTGAAACTAATCAGCGAGCCTTCAACATTAAAATCTCTTTCGCCCTACCCGCTAAACAATAAATTTCCTTTTTCTGCAACCGACGTAAAAAGAAAGAAAAAAAAATTAAATAAAAGTTGTGTCGCTATTCGCATACATTTAATGCTGTTTGTGCGCGTGTGCGTGTGCATGTATACGCACACAAATAATTGCAATCGTACTATGGACGTGAAAGTTTCTTTAAACAATTGAAGTAGAAAAAGCAGGCAACACTGTTCGTGCATACGGTGTAAAATAATCGATTATCCACAATAATCTACAAACAGTTGATAATCAGCATTATAATCGAAACATGCAAGATCGTATATATGTCGAAGGATATAGAACGTACCGGAATAAAGCATGAAAATTTTCTGGTATTTCCAGAGACTTTACATCCATTCCCCCTCGGTTGTAGGAGCTTTCGTGAAATAACAATACAAACAAGAAAAAAAACAAACTTTCGCAAAAATACGATGAATGCGACTCCGACGTCGTTCGTAGCTTACGGTATGCGGGCGAGAGGGGTGAAAAAGAAATCAAATAACGAATAACAATTACGAGCGTACGCAAATACGCTTCGAGTTTTCAACGTACCTGTGTTTTTTTTTCTTTTTTATTCCCATTGCAACCAGTGCAATGTTCTTGTTTATTCAGACTCAGTGTGCGCTATGATCTCAAATATCTTACAAAAAAAACTTAAATTACAACGATGTATCGTCACAGAAGCAAAGACAACGACGAGATACTCTAATTACTGAATTATAGGTGTCAGAGTTACACTAAAGTAAACAAACAAAAAAAAAAGAAGACAAAATCATGCACAATTTCCACACTGACGTTTTACAAATCTATGAAGATGCGATGACGAAGACTTTGCAACACGGGAGCAGCGTGTAGATGATCAAATTGTAATCAGTTTAACGAAGAACAAGAAGAAACAAAAACTTATCACATTCTTAAACCGTGTTTCATGCAAAATGGCAAGAACTGAAAAAAATCTTTATATCGTCAAGTCAACGAAGAAAGAAACATTGACATCGTGTCGATGCCAATGTCGTGTTTTGTCCGTCTACTCGCTGTGCCAGCCAATAAAATCCATTACCCACGTGCACCAATTATTGCATTGACGATCCCTAATCGCGTTTACTTCAAGTTGAGATGAGCCACAGACCTTGCTTCCGTTTTCTACCCTGAGCCGCCAAGAGGGCCGTCTTTCAGGCAAGTTAGTTTCCTCAGGGGGTTTGTTTGCCGTCACAGTTGTGGGAGTAGCTGTTGTTATCGTAGCTGTGATCGAGGCTGTTTGGCCGAGAGAAGCTGCGAGCTGGGTTTTTATGTGATGAAAAAAAAAGAGAAAAAAAAATATACAGTAAATGATTTTTGTCGTATGCAGTCCAATTCAAGTATCGCGATAAATTTTCACTTTATAAACACGTGCTGAGTTCGATCTGAGGCATCGCCGGAGGCACTCGTGTTCACGCTTGAGAGCGAGTTTATTTCCGTTAATATAAACTCGTATATATATATATACGCATCCGATGATTCCATAAACTGACAGGCGCAATTCTTCGGTGCCACTCGAGTCTCGGAGACACGAGTGGCAATTGTAAAAGGTTCTTGAGAGTCAGGACAAACTAGCGACGAATCTCGTAACATAAGGATGAGGTTGTTCCCGCGGTACTCTTTTGCCCTTTCAATGCAATAAGTCAATTATTTGCAACGCTAAAGTATTATTCGTGTCCACTGACAATAAAGGCCAGTCGACTGGAACAATGCGAATACAACAATCGAATCGAACAACGCAAGAACATACAGTGGGTCAAAAATGTATTTGTACACCGCGTGTTTTTCAAATTATCCTACGAAAAAAAAATAGTTTCGCATTTTTTTGTTCGAAGAAAAAGAAAATGTTCGACAAAAAATACGAAAAACACACGGTGGACAAATACTTTTTTACCCACTGTATACTTATTATTATTTGACACATGGCATTTTCTGGATAGGGTCGAACATATGGAGGACAGAAAGTCTGTTAAACTCTAAAACGAAAATAGTTATTTTACAGACACCACAATTATTGTATTTGGGAAAAGTATGACATTATATGGGTTCCTAATGGTTGGAGAATCCCAGGAAGCGATACATTCCATTGTTATATTATACTAGCTTCCGTCCGCGTAGAACTTGGCCCATAGAAACTTCATTAGAAGTAGAACCTCGCATTAGGAGCTTTTAAAAATCCGAAAATATGCGTTTTATTGTTTGTTTTGAAGAATATTTATACGTAATTTGATACACGCAAGGAAAGTTTTCCATACAAACTTTTACACCCCATTTTATTTCCTTAAGAGTTGAATTTCGAAAAATAGTTTTTTAGTGCACTTGTACACCCTCTAAGGAACATATGTTCCAAGTTTCAATTTGATACACGCAAGGAATATAATTTCCCATACAAACTTTGCCACCCTCTTTCACCCCCCTAGGGGTTGACTTTCGAGAAATCCCTTCTTAAACGAAGCCTCCAATATAAAATCAACACCTTCTCAAAATTTTACGTTTCTACCCTTAACGGTTTAGGCTGGGCGATGATGAGTCAGCCAGTCGGTCAGGACTTTGCCTTTTATATATATAGATAGGTCAAGGAGGAGTGTTGATGTGCCATGAGATTGTTTTTACAGAATACATTAATCAACTAGCTTATCCTCTGAGAAAGCCTGTCAACAATTTATCCCATCAAGTTTGCAGTGCCAGACGAACGTGGTTGATTTTACGTTGCACTGAGATCCAGAAGTACTATCTCGAATCCTTTCGTATTTAACTATAGGACATAGGGGGAAGATCGGACGAATAGCGCGTAAAAGCTATCGAAACAAATTCCGAGCACAATAACTATCGCTACGAGGAAAGACCACTGTGCATGATCAACCTCTGCCATGTGTCAATCAAGTTGAATGCGTTGGATTTCATTCGGATGGAAACTAACCCGGACAGTACTCATCAAGTGTTAAAGAAAGGAACCGGAACTCGGACGGCGCCAAATGTTTTGGCCTCGTCATCGAAAATTCGCGTTGTCTCTGATCAACAAATGAATTACATGCAATGTCATCTCGATGTCAGCGAGGCGATATGAAATTCGTCTGTGGGTAACCGCTAGTAATTCAAAATCAGAAACGGTTTGAAGGTTCCATTTTAAAGGTAACTCGAATGGCTTGGCAAAAGCTACGAAAACTCGAAATCTATTTAAATTGCCTAATATAAAATCCGATAATCAGCAACCTGATACTTGAAATATTGCCAAGATTGAAGACTTTAGGACTGTTCAAACAGTGAAGATTAAGCTCGTTGGAAAAACGATTATAGAGAAAAAGCCTAAAAGGAAGCATCAATGGCTGCATAGTATTGCCTACAAACCTTGCAACACAGAGATCAATAATTCATTGTCATATTGAATCGCGAATTATAATGAAAAAATATCGTGTGACAAAAGTATGTATGTGTGTGTATATATAAACACGGGTAGAAAAAAAATCACCGTTTCAACATGAATAGGACTGACACGTCTGTTAATTTGCGTTTTTAATATCAAGCTCAGAAAGATTAAAGCATTTCGATCGTTGAATAGTGATTCTTATATATATATATATATTTCGTTTGTCTTTTCTCGCAAATTCCAATTAGCGACGATCACGAACGCGACGAAACACGCAAAAACAATCGATCGAAAAGCCTTAATTCGTAAACGCTGGTTAACTATTATGAGAAACCCTCAACCGGTTATGGCAATCTCTATTAAGTCCTAAGCTAATCCTCACGTTACTTCGGGAGTTACGAAACGTACATGAACACAAAATCCAATAAACAATCTCTACCGGGATATAAATACTGGAATTTCAAGAGTGTGTGAAAAAAAAAGTAAAAAAATCTGTACCCTTATTAACTTCTCGCTGTATATTTTTCTCTTGAACCCATCACTCCAAGATTCTGTGCAATATACATCGGTTTTTTTTCTTATTTATTAATAGCGGAAAGAAAAAAAAAATAACATTATCCAGTGACAAAATTTTTAGTTTAAAGTGTTCGGCGCGAATTTCGTTAATTGTAGATTGTGTGGTAAATGTTTATCGGCATTTACCTACGTACCCTACAACTGCGCATCTCCACTAAAAAAAGAACACGTAAGTAAAAAAGCTGTTTAGTTTAAAGAAAAAAAAAAGAAAACGTAACGATCGATCAGTAACTCGTGAAGAAAACGTGAGGGATAGCAAGAGCTCCGATTATTCTGATGAGTCTGTTTAATTTATAAGTAATTTTTTTCGAACGTTGTTTCAACGGATGCTCGGCCTTTCGTTGGCCCACAACGACTGATTGATCGACTATCGCTTTATTGGAAATCATAGTCTCGCGGTTAACGGCGTTATCAGTTATTCTGTGTTTTTTCTTCCGCCTCGAGCGTGAAGATGAGATATCGGAGCATTTATATGCTGGAAGGTTTTGTCCCTTGTTACATTTACATGGTAATAAATTTGTTTCGCGTCTCATGCAAAACATCTCGCATTCGAGCGTGTATCTGAAAGGAATTTCAACGATTTTTCGTGATAATAATTCTACCTGTTGCGTTGTCGTTGTGGGCGTTGTGATGGTTGTCGATGCTGTTATAGACGGCTGAGGATCGTTGTTCTGTTGCTGTTTCTTCTTGACGAGCTGCTCGGCACTTTTGATCTCGTCCAAAGTCACACCCTGAGTCGAGCGTCGCGTCTCGCGTACTCTCTTTGCATGAACTTTCCTCTGTGTCTCGCTCTCCTCGTCTCTGACCGGTGGCACGAAGGATCTGCGAAAATATGCAAATTTCGTCAAAACATCGACTTACTCAACTCTTTGTTTGCTTCGAGAGGGTTCCCTCAGACTCAATGTTCACCATTGAGTACTCAATTAGTAGGGACGTATCAAAGCTTCACTCGAGTGAGAATAAATCAAATATAAAACCGGGTGGATGAAAACGTAATATCCGGCACTAAGTTAAATTTGGCAGAAGTAATCGTAATCTAATTTTTCAATTATTCCAAGAAATTG
The DNA here is from genome assembly GCA_963932345.1 of Ophion ventricosus. Lineage (NCBI taxonomy): Eukaryota > Metazoa > Arthropoda > Insecta > Hymenoptera > Ichneumonidae > Ophion > Ophion ventricosus. The sequence continues at coordinate 7,934,890 of OZ010718.1, forward strand.
AGCACCCATTTGTTATTTTGTTTTTTTTTTGCATTCTCATTACTTTTTTTTTTGAATGCTCCAAACATCCCTTTTTTCATTTAGCGGAATAGTTGGAAGATTGGATTATGCAGACTTCAGATATTAAGCACTCCACTCAAACGCCTCATTTACGCATGTGAAAACCTAAGGAAACGAGGAGAAAGAAAGTAAACAAAAAGAGATTATCGAAGCATTAGAGATACTGCTGGACGAATCACAGGTGGATCGATGCTCTTCGGAGCTGCCGCGAGACGAGTGCTAAAAAAAAAGAGAATTCTTTAGAAAAGGAGCAAAAGAAAATGAACTCGTTATGGATCTTTGCTTGTTGCCGCCGGCTTCGTAAGTATAAAAAAATGCTGCGGAATTACATTCGTCGCAATGACGAATGAATGAAAAAAAAATATGACCAAGCACAAAAGAAGAAAACAACAAAAATTATTATAACAACACGACTCCATGCTATTGATGCCAACGTAAAGTGAACAAAATCACGGACGCTTCAGTGATTCGAGGAGCGACAAATAAAAAAAAAACACAAGAGTGGTACACGCGTCACCCGGGATCATTCCTTGCCGCAAAACCATTGTCTTGTTTTGATCCCTCCTAGCTGAGAGAGAAAGAGTGAGAGGTTGCTATTTTACGCACTTGAAGAAATTCTTGAAGATATTCCCAGGGCTGAGTTTGCTACCGCCCGGTGTCGTAGGAGTCGCTGTGCTCGGTGTTGAATTGTTTGTCGGCGATAAGATCGCCGTTGTGACATCCACCGGCTGTGCGCTGCCGTATTGATACATGAAACGTTTACACCTCGAACATTCATCCAATCGAGCATCGAGGATTTTTGTGAATATTACAGTTTTATACAAAACTGAGAAGTGCACATCTCTAATTCTATACCGAAACAGGGATATCTTCATAATTTACCTGTCGTGCTACTGGTTTCGTTCACTCTCGCTTAATACTTTTTCGTCATTTTGTAAGATTCGAGAAGACCGTAACACTTGATGAGCAAAAATTCAACAGCCTGACCGTTATCTTTTTCAAACGATTTGCGACCAGTTTAAATATTCATTATATATGTAATGCCTGATCTTCAGATTGGTGTTTTTTTTTTAATTTGACTACTGTGAATGCTCATCAAATCTAATTTTAGCTTGTTTGGAATCCTTCGATAATCGCGAAGAACCTCAATCCTCCGCTCTCGCAATACCGCAATGAAATATGATCCTGTACCGAAACTAATTATAAGTGTACCTGCGAATTTGATTTGCCGGCACGGGACTCGTGGTCGTCGTTGTGGCAGTGGACGTTGTCGTTGTTGGCAGTACAGCCGGGAGTTTATTGGACGGTGACGTTGGTGACGTTGGATTGCTTCCTTGTGGGACTCTTGTGAGTTCGAGATTCAATTTTACCTCCTTTCTCCTGAAGAAATGGAAAAACTTCCGATTACAATAGGGGAAAAAAGAAAACAAAAATTCGAGCGCCAAAACGAGCAATGTTTCGAGCCGGACGAACAAAAGCGTTGAATCGGTGATAGAATGATGTTACCAGTGAACGACTGCGTCCACGAGAAATATCGATGAGAGATATTACGAAATTTGTTTAATCAGCCGTTTACTGGTTGATTCATTCCATCGTCTTTCTTCGGAAGCAAGGGATTTGTACGCTGATCTTTGTTACTGTTCTGTAGGATAGAATACAGGATGTCTACGATTTCGAGCACTACCCTATAGATCCGCTTTTGTAGATTTGATCATAACTATTTAGTGTTAAGGACTTACGTGGGTTTGAAAATTTCAAAAAATCCATTTTTCTATTTAATTATCTAATAGTACAATATGTCTAGAATATTCTCCCCAAGTTTTAAGTCGATCGGAGTAAAAGTCTGGGAGAGAGAGAGCTTTTGGAAATTCCCCCCGTTGGGAAAAACCAGCCGGGAGCGACGCAGGTATACGCATTTTTCTCAAAACACTATTTTTGAAGTCGGTGGACACGATTTCTCAAAAACTAATGCACCGATCTTATTGAAATTTGCACACTTCTTCAAAATAGCATTGACTAGTGCTTGAACGAAGGTTTTTTTTTCGATTACAACTATTTTTACAAGGCTATACGTAGTGGAAATTGTACCAAAAATTGAACTATTTTGCATACAACTCTGCCAAAAATTCAAATTTCAATTTTTTAAAAAATCCTTCGTTCAATCACGAGCTATACTTATCTACTAACAGAAAAAATTTGGTTTTTTAAATTTCAGATGAAGCTATCATGAGTTATCCTGACCACCACGAGGACAATTTTTTTTAAGGGATCTCCGGAAACCAGGTCCCACCGGCTGAATTTCCCAACTTTTTGGATGAAATTTGTTTCAAATATTGTTGAAATGTTGCTCTTGTATGTGCTTAATATTTTGAATAAAATAATTTATATATATTTTTTTTTAAATAGAGAAAATATGCTTTTTTTGGCTTCGAAACCCACGTAACCCCTTAAGTTGTTTCTTTTTCAGTTTCTATAATACTCGAGGCTCATGAAAAACTATTCGAAAAATTAATTTTGTCTGTATCGTAGATACTGTTGAAAATTCAACGATACGTCATGACGCTTCGGGTCGTTAGACACCCTGCGATGTTTCGATCGAATGCACAGAAAACACACAGAAATCGTAACCATACGTACAGAAAGAAAGAAAAAATGAAAAGAACTTTAAAAAACAATGTAACCATGCGTTTATACCTGTGAGTTTCGCGTAAGGACGCTGAACGAGTGGTCGTAGCGTTGGTGTGAGTGGGAGTAGCTGGATGGCAGCGATGGAGTGTAGGGCAGGAGGATGCCTTGATTCGAGCTCGCAATGCCAAGTACTGCTCATAGAACCTGCGCAACATGCATCATGCCATGCACACAGCTACTAAACTAATCTTTCTAAAGACTCTTTTGTTTGTTTTTTTTTTAAATCTTTTTGTTCTCTAATGAGCGATGCCAAAGAGATCGAACGAGATATCGCTCGAGACTCTTTGCGCGTTTTCAATTAAGTAAATTGTTTATTGGCAAAATCTATTGAATTCTTTGATGAATCATTGCGACTGGCATGGTGAAGAAATAACGACAATACTTGGATAAGCTGGAATCACTCGCCGTTTTGTTATGTAAACAAAAATGAAGCCACAACAACAAAATAAAAATATCCAACGACTATGATAAACGATCGTGTTGTTTTACAGGGTATCACTAGCCCGAACTCGAGCATACTTACTTCTCGTCCGTCTCGAAGCTGTGTGTCCTTCTGAGCACAACGTCCGGCTCGGTGTTAACCTTGTTAGGTATTACCGGCGATTTTACAGTCGCTCTCTCCTTCTCTTCAACCCCTGCAAATAATTATTCTTAATGTCATTAATTTGATGGACGGACCGCGATAGAATGGAATCGTACATGCGCATGTTAAAAAGTAAATATGTGCACGAACGGAAGAAAAATTTCGTCCCCTAGGATTTAGAATGTGAACCAAGGGATGTTCGATTAATGTTGAGAGTATTTTTTTATTTTTCTAGACCCACTATATGTTTGCCAGATTAAAGAATCGTCAAAACCACCGATGCAGAATAAGCGAGCAACAATAAAGGAAAAAACGCTTAAAGTAGTAGTCTCGCCAAGGCGTTATCAATAGATTTTTTTTTATTTTAAGGAATCATTCAGGACACTATTAAATGATTACTTGCCAAATTCCAAAAGGATTCACCGTTCAGTTTTCGAGATATTGGGAATTAAAGATTTCATGGTTTTACACGTGTTCTTATGGGGAGCAGTGAAATATTTCACATTTCACGCAATAAATTCGAAACTTTTCTACAGATTAAAAAAAAATCTCTATTACAGAGGAACATATGACAAAGTGGGTAAAAAAAATCATGAATTTTGACCGTCTACTTTCAGTAATATAGCGATTTAAATTAAGCAATGTCTAGCGACGCTAGCGCCACGAAGCGACTGGAGCAGAGACTAGAACTAGATTACAGTAGTATGTACATATCCGTATACGCAGAGTATGTACGAGTAGTAGCCGGAATGGATAGTCTGATACAAAAGTGAGGGTTAGGTAAACATATTAGGCGTTTTCATCATTACTTTGTAAGTTTTTACATCCCGATAAGATGTACAACCTACATTATAAGGATATTTCGCAATATTTCGAAGCTTTCATCGATTGAGCGGAGAATAAACTTTTCAACGTGACTGTGGCGAGACTACTACCTTAAGTGCGTCACGGAACTCAAAGTGGGCTTCCATGGCTTGTTAGGTACACAGATAATTGTAATGTTGAATTGAAACTTAATTCCTGTTATGAAGTTTGCAAATTAACCTGTTGTTTATTAAACAACAGTATTTTACAAAGCCCGACATCAGTATTTGACATGGGAATTTATCAAATCGTATAAAAAATATAGCAGATAGAAACTTATCGAATTGAAACCCGCTGTTCTCATATTTTTTTTCTTCACGAAACTCATTATTCTACAGTGATCGCGGAGATTTGATTAGAGAATATTCACTAACAAGGGGACCTTCCTTGTCAGGCACGCAATCGATTTCGGGACGTCCTTTCAGGGTAGTGTAGGGTTCGGTCCCAAGTGTCACCCCCTGCCACCGTTCACCCTGGTGGGCCCTCGTTTTCGCGAAATCGACCAAACAAAATTTGTGTGACGATTTTTAAACCTCCAAAATAACAAGAATTTTCGAAGCGGCGCGATAGCCTATCGGTTAAGGTTTTCGGCTAGTACACGCTGCTGGTTTTGAGTTTGAGTCCTGCTACCGCTATTTTTTTTTGTCAATCGAAACGCTTGTAAACGTTATTTTTATTTATTTACTTTAATTTAAATCCAACTTTTTTGTATTGCGTTTAGAATTCTTGCCTGCGTGATTGTAATCACCATTTCAAAAATGTTGTATATCCAATTTTTTTCCTCATATTCTTCATCTAGTTTGTAATGATTGCTCGCTTTTTTTATTGTTTCTATTAACTTCTATTATTGTTAATATGAGGAAATGAAAAAATTATCGCTGTGTCGATTAAATGAAAATACAAAACACTATATTCACATTATGTGGGGCAGTGTATGTAAACGAAAAAAGGAATCGTAGAAAACCGAAATTCAAATGAAAAGCGTAAATAAAAAAAGACTTGTATTAATACAGACGAAAATATCAAACTATAAAAGAAAATTAATTTAAACAAAGAAAATATATAAGAACAATAAAAAAGCGAGCAATAATTACAAACTAGATGAAGAATATAAGAAAAAAATTGGATATACAAAGCTTTCGAAAAGGTGATTACAATCACGCGGGCAAGAATTCTAAACGCAATATAAAAAAGTTGGATATAAATAAATAAAAATAACGTTTACAAACGTTTCGATTGAAAAAAAAAAATAGCGGTAGCAGGTCTCGAACCCAAATCAGCAGCGTACTAGCCGAAGACCTTAACCGCTATCGCGCTACTTCGAAAATTCTTGTTATTTTCGAGGTTCAAAAATCGTCGCACAAATTTTGTTTGGTCGATTTTGCCAAAAAGGATGGCCCACCAGGGTGAACGGTGGCAGGGGGTGACACTTGGGACCGAACCCTACACTACCATGAAAGGACGTCCCGAAATCGATTGCGTACCTGGCAAGGTCCCCTTGTAAATGCTATTTTCATGAATCATTAAAGATTTTTTATCTAAAGGATAATGAATATTGAATATCCGAGGCCACCCCAAACGAACTCTGTTATGAGAGATAGACACGACGGGTCTATGTGTGCAGTGCAGAACACGAATTTTAACACGACGAGTACACAACTTTCATACTTTCAGCATAACTTTCCACATGATGAAAATTTTGCGAAATCGTACAAATTACTGTCAAGTAATGTTGCGAGTATTGCCATTTATTGTATTTTTTAAATAAATATACTACGATAACGCTGCCTACCTGGGGCCACAGCATTCGCGGCGTCGGGATCTTGGATTCGGGTTCTGAAAGAGCCGGAACGTCGCCACGACGGAATCGTTTCATCCTCGGTAGTCTCAGTCTGTTGTTTGGGTGGCAATATCGGAGCCTGGTTAGGAACTTTGTTAGTTTCGATAGGAGTTGGGCTGTGAGAGACCGTCTCGTCCCTGTTCGCTCTGTTCTTCTTTTCTGTGTTTTACATAAGAAAGAAAAGAAAAAAAAAGAGAATAAGATTAGCTAAAAATTCATAACGAAATTTAACGAGTTTCTCGTGATATTTGTTTAAACGTGAGCGATGTGATATTTGTTTAAGCGTGAAATAAAAACTGGTGATGTATATATATATATATATTTATATATATTGTACATCGATGTGGTCGATCGGTGAAACTCACCGTCGTCAGTCAAACCAACCGAGTGATTGGAAGCCTCGGAGCATGAAAATTCTCGCGAATCTGAGCTACCCTCAGAATCACAATCCTCCTCGCTACCTTCGCTCTCTGTATCACCCTGGATCCCCTCTAATCCACGTAGCATGCGCACGAAAAAGCACGCCTAATTACGCTCACGTTACATCGCACGTTATATCGTGTATGCGGAAAGAGTTGGAGTTTTATCGTTCAGTTACTCTTATAATTTCATTGCAGCAATAATAGCATCGAAGCAAACATTACTGTTCAAAATACATTGAACATCGGTTTTCTTCAGAGAAATAGAATATAGGTTGTGGAAAAAAATGTACTCTAAAGCTCACTTCTAAAATGCACTTACTCTTGTAAGTCTTAAAGGGTAATTTGACGCAAAAAACTGAAGGGAGAGAAAAAAAACAGAAACTAAAGATGAAATCGATAGAAAAATCGAAAAAATTGTTTTCAAAAAAGGCTTTGTTACATTTTTTTGTAAAAAAAACAATGTAGACGCTCGAGTACTGTAATAATATTCGACAACATAGGTACTTTATTTTCTTTAATGTAAAAAAAAAACCGAATAGCCCGAACTTAGGTGCGTTATGCAACGCGATTGACATTTTTTAAATAATTAATATGCTGCTACGTACATTCATGATTTGTTATCAGTATAAAATGAACGTTGATTCGTTAACTGACTAATTTGTTCATATGTTTGCACCACGTTACTAAAAGTGTGTTTTTTTTTCATTCGATAAGACTCCAGTCGGGTGGACACTGTACACTGATATACACTAGAGATAAGAAAAATATAAGTTTGCGTCACACGTTCAAACCCGTCATTGTCATGAGAGGGCTAATCAACTTTTTATTCTCTCAATAGTTAAGTACTCCACGCTCTATTCGATCGATGATGAATAATCGTACATGTTAAAGGAAAATGTATATAAAAAAAAGATGGTACGAAATAGAAAAAAAAAATGAACGTTTAACTCACCGACATCGCTGTTGGTCCCGGTACTCGAATCGTCTTTGTCCGACTGAATCTCGAGCTCGACCTTTTTCACTTTGTTCGGCGTCTCTTCCTCGAAGGCCTCGTCACCCTCTTGGTTAACGATCGTATTGTCGTTGTTCGTCGACACACTACGTAGATAAAAACATAGAAAAGGATAAGGTACGCGAAGAAAAAAAAAAGAAAAACCAAAGTGTACTTGAAAATTACCGTTTCTTTGGTATCGTCGGTTGTTTCTTGTTATTGATTTGCGGATGTTCCTTGAGAGCAATCTGCTGCTTTTTCTTCAACTCTTCGAGAGACTTGAGGATATCAGTGTCGGCCACGTCAAAAGCCGTTTGACCCTGTAAAGCGAGTAAAAATGACAAAAGAAAAATCACATTGTCACGTTTCTCAGGGCGACAACGAACAAAGCGTACGATTGAAAAAGTTTTACCCACAGCGAAATTTTTCATGTCCATATCACAAGAATTCTCGACGAGTAATTTGCATGCCTCGAGTTGTCCCCAGTGTGCCGCACCGTGGAGAGGCGTCCAGCCGTCGTAATCCTGGGCGTTAACGTCGCACCGAGCCTGCAGTAAGATACTGGAAAGTGATGGCAAAAGCTCAAATTTTACCTACATCTCAAACTGGAAGCCCTCAAACACAACTTCCATCCAAGTTTCTTCCTTTCGCGACACCATCAAAATCATTGAATGTCTGGCAAAACTGTACAAGCCTCGCCTCAGGCCGAACAAAATGAGTATCTTGTTTATTTGATATATTTTTATCTTCTGAATCAATCGTGATTTGAAAAAAAAAGGCGAGAGTACGATATCCGAGGCGCCAAGATTTGACGGTGAATTTGGGGTTATCGAGTGAAAATAAACAAAATATGAAGAGTGGTAAAAGTTAATATTTCGCTTATTTTGCGTTAAAATTAGAATTTTTCGTTAGTTCTCGAAAACGATAACTAACGAAATTTGAAAATTTTTCGAATTTGAAAATTTCAAGGAACATCAGGCAAGGTAACTTGGAAATATAAATCGTTTCAACAGTGTCTCAGGAGCCAAAAATGTATTTTAAATACCACTACCATGTTTTCCTCGCTTATAGGTGCGACTAGACAGAAAGTAAAGTAGCACTTTTAATCGCTAGAAGTCTGAAGAGGGATTAAACGTATACGATTCATCCCTCTTCGGACTTGTAAGGCTCCAAGTTTATGTAAAATATATCGTTTAGTAATTTGGTGTAGTAATTATATGTAACAATTCTTATTGTTATAAATAAACAAGGAATATAAATAAATAAAGCATTATAATCCCGGAATTTATGTTGAAAATAATATAAATACTGCGTTTAGTTTCCTTGGGGGGCTCCGCCCCCTTCGCCACCGCAAGGGGCCTTGCCCCTTGACCCCACCGGGGGGTTGCACCCCCCGGATCCAACGCGCTCCAGTGGCAAACAACTTTCGCGTGCGACACACCTTCTACGTACATAGCATCTTCCCAATAGAGGAGCTCGGACAAAATGGTGTACTATATTAAAGTATAACTTCTTGGGTCTCAGCCAAATAAGGGAAAAACTTTTTGCCTTTCAGGCAATACTAAACAAATACTTTTTGAAGCTCGCCCGGTTAATTTTCATTATTTGTGATAAAATAAAGATATTGTACCCATGAGCCAACAACTATCGTTGAATTTTGGCGTTGTTTCCAATTACAGCTAAAAGCGCTCATAATTCCTTAAGAAAGCCGAAACGGCAAAATTTTTATTCTTGAAATTCTCATTATTTTGGTTCAAACATCAAGAATCAACGGCCAAAACTTGGTGCCTCGGATATCGTACTATCCCCGAAAAAAAAATGGCGTTCGACAAAAAACAGTTTACGATTGAAGAAAACTGATATCTAATATTCTTCTCAAGGTTGCCGCAAAGTTTGTGGCTGAAAGTATAAATAAGTAATGATTGGGTTTGTTGTATTTTCTTAATGCGAGTACGTCCGTTCCTTTTAATTGCAAACGATTCAAAAGATAAAAATTTATCTTAAAAATCGATTTCACTAAATTTCTGATGCAACAAGTACGCCTCTTCAGATATTCCGCACCCAATTCTTCATCGTCAAAATAAATAGGATGAGCAATGTATTGTCTTAATTAAAAAGATGTCAACGGAAAACATTGTGTTTTTTTGTTTAATGGTGCGCCAAATAAAGGACTCAGTTGTAGTTTCGATCGTTTGTGAGGGATGAATGAACGCGCAATGGTTGATATTCTTTGGTTTTACTTCATAACTTTGATGTAACCCTTGGCGGCAGCAACGTGAAGCGCGGTCGCTCCGGAACGTGGATGCGTCGCGTCTTTGCCCGGAGCTCCGGAGCGCCAGGATTTCGCGTCGTTCAACATCGACCGCTCTTCCTCGCTTCTCGCTTGATCACAATCGATGCCTGAAAAAATCAAGTCACGCGAAACGGTGCTAAATCCATTAGTGATTCAAGCAAATTATTTAGTGGTTTGCAGAATTCGCGCCTCTGAATACTAGCGAATAAAAGCTTCCCTTTTTTAAAGTCATTTGGTTCCATTTTAAAAGAATGTCTTAATCTAACCCAAACAAAGTCTACGACTTGTAGCACACTATTTTACTATTGTTTTTATCTGTAAACTAATAAATGATCGACTAATGAGAAATTTAAAAAATTTATTTCGTGAACGGCAAAAAAATGATTCGATCGGGTTTGAGATGACAAAATGAAGACCGACGCATCCGCCAAGAAGCTAAATGCAAAGTATAGAATTGTTCGTGATGAATAAGCTACAATAAATATAAAAAGAACGCTTGAGAAGCGTGTGCAAAAGTTCCAAGGTGTAATATATTCGAGCTGCGTGGCTGCAGAAACTCAAGCTTTTTTGAATCAGAGAAAAATTGTCGGGCTTAAATTATTAATATTACCGGCTGTAGTGATATGTTGCTGAAGCATGTCTTCCATTTCGTCGCTCTCCGCGATATCCAGAGCCAGCTCGCCGTCGTTGTTAACAGCAGCGAGATTGCATCCTTGTTCAATCAGGTATCTGCAATTTCAACAGCGTTATACGTTCGATTCGCGTACACATATGTTCTCTCGATTGATCATCGGCAATTCTAGCTGAACAAACGCTTGTATTTACTGACTTTGCGATGGATATAAATCCGCAAGATGCTGTAGCGTGCAAAGGTGTCCAGCCTTCGTTGTCGCCACGATTTATATCTGCACCTTGCTCCACGAGAAACTCCACCATGTCCAAATCGTCGTCGATGCATGCCTGCATTCGTGTAACGTCGAGGGAAAGACAAAAAAGGATATTCATTAACGAGACGTCGTTACCATAATTGAAGAAAAAAAGAAAAGAAAAACACGTTGTCGCCGGTCGAGAGTCTCGTGTTTTTTTTTTTCTTGCTTTTCGTTCACCCAGGCTCGTGCCAATGAATCATCGTCGTGGTTTTTTTTTTTCGTACGTCGGTAGTTAAAGAGATCATTTGGACCCAGAATTATCTGTTACCTCATTCGAGAGGTTTTCCACGGGCAAGATTTGCTGCAAGGCTTTCTGACTGTAGCCAAAAAAATAAACCATCTGTTACAACACCAATGAAAGAGCGTAGACACACGGTATACGTCCGGAGGAGACTTCTAATAGGAATCTATAAATAGTTATACAGATGCCCAACCGACGAACGTACATCTGTATAAGTGAATTTTCTGACAAAATAGAAGCTTTTAAAAATCTTATTTTGTTGTTTTTGCCGTTATTCGCCACACTGATTTGATGTAAGTTAGAAAATACTTTTCCATGATCGAAACGACTTGATACAAAGCTTTTTTTTTTTGGAAACGTTAACTGTTCGATATGCAAAATCTGTGGACACGCGAATTCTACCACTATATCGAAATCTATACAAATCAATTTCAAGTTATTTTCGACTTCTACGCATTTCAAAGAATCTTCAGACGATTATTTTAAAGTGTTATGACAGTGTTTTATGGAGCTGACTTAATGAGGTGTGGAAAACTAGATTTAGCAGCTGAATCACAGTCTATACGAAGAATTCTCTTAACATTTTATTTTCGTAATGTTACGAATCACTTGTGAGCAATTGTCTCGGATGGAACGAAAAAAACTTTGTCAAAAAAATCACGAACGATTAAAACGAATTTGAATATGGACATTTGCAATAAGCGCTCCATAAACTTGATGTTTAAGTTTGTATCGTTGGAAGGCAACGAAAGTTTTTTTTTTTTTTTCTATTGCTTACATTTTTTTCCTAGTTTAGGGTAACAAATATACCAAATGGTTTTTCTTATCCTCATTAGAATTCTACGATCTTAAATTGTTTGACGAAATTATGGATCACAAAAAATATGAAAATTTTTTAAAAATTGAGAAGAACATTCTTTGCATTCCAACGATGAGAACTTCAACGTTGTTAAACTTGCCAGTTCTTTTCATACACAATCATTGATGAAACATGCATTATCGCTCAAGTATTATCGCCGACTGCGGATGATGAGTTTTTTTTTGGATAAGGGCCTCAATCAGTATACTGGTACATACAAAGTTCCTTGCAGAAACGAATACAATGCTCCAATTACTGGTATGCGCAAACTAGGATCCGCCTTACTAGATTAATCCAAGCGATATAAAGATTTCTTCAATTGCATGTACCCGATTGGCATATGTAAAAAATTAACGACAGTTTTGCATACAAAATTGAACTCCAGCGTAAAGTATACTTTTCATTTTCACGAACCTTAAATGTGAAATAGTTATTGATTAATTATTACAATATGTTATAGAATTCTTTGGATATGGTCGTTGATAATAGTAACTGTATATAATTCGTCTGTAAGATTTACAATACCAATGCATTTACCAATATATCATCATGTTGACGTTTGCATAGTTGGAACACAACGAAAGATAACTTTTCTTTAATGGCTCACGTCATCTTTCGCTGACGTAGGGTACGTAAATCACTCAAACGTTTTTTCTGATCTTTAGTAGAGATCTACGACGTCGAACATTGAAAAAAAAAATACATTATGATAAAAATGAAGAAATAAAAAAGAATAATTAAATTCTGTTGCATTCCAATGATGCAAACTTCAATGCCAAGATATATTTATCTTTGTTGAGTTTGCAATTTTCTTTACTTTGGAATGCCAAAGCCTTCAGCTCGGATGTAATATTGAGCGTGCTAGCAAAGGGCTAGAGGATCGCTGCGTCCGATTTAATGTTTCCACGCTAGAGTAGGAATTCCAAACACCGACACTTGCCAATACATCCGCCGAGTCTTATCGTGATTTTAGTCTATTTTCGTGTTTAAGCTCGGTCGACTGGCGCTTGCCCCAAATTCGCAGTCTATGTCCATCGTACCGAACTTGTCGCATTTGCATTTCAATGCGACAAGCTCCGTAGCGTAGAATCTGCGGAACAAGACCTCAAAGGATTTTTTGCATGTCGCTTCCAACAACGATATTGCCTCAATTCCGCAAAGGTTTCAACGGCTTTTGCCAAATTGGCGCAAAATCATAGAAATCGCTTGTGTTTTCAGAACGACATGAATTCTCCGCAACGGAGCTCTGTTCGACGCTTGACATAAAACAATTGACGTGTCGAGAAGAATACGGAAAAAAGCGTGCACGAGACAGCGCGCCGTAGATCGGCACACTTGGAAATACTCTAAATCTATTCTTGTACTCTTATATAATCATTCTTGGAGATGGATTCATCGAAACGTCATCTTTCCATACATTTTCTATTTGCATCACGAGATTTGCTCCAAAAGGCAAAAAAAAAAACAAAGAAAAATACGGAAGCGTGACAGCTCGGGCATGCTGATAGAAATAAGTAAGTACGTCGCGTTACGATCCTTACGGGTAATCGATATCAATTTCCAAGCCGAGTTAGCACGTGAATAATATTGATAAATTGTAAAAACGTCACGAGCCAATCGCGATGTTCAAAATGCAGAGAAAGTCCATCATTCCGAAGGGATGATCATAAATTGTTTTGCCTCTTTACTTTATAGCTGAAAAATGCATAGGCGTGCAAGTCTTTTTTCGCTGTGACAGAAGAAGACCGGATGGGTAGTACGTAGAGAGCCGAATTTAGACAGCTGGAGGAACTGTCGGCCATCTTGAATACGATGTTACGACAATAAGAAAAGAAAAAAAGAAAGGAAAAAACAAGAAACGCCTCAAGTATTACAATTGAGTTTGGGTATTCACACTTTCGTGAAAATTCCGCTATCGACGGTGCGTATTATCACGTCAAAGCGACAAAAGGTTACGAAGTTACCATTGTCAATTTTTTCGAAACAAAACGATGCTATCGAGTCCAACTATTGGCACTGCGACGTATGAAAATAAATGAAGTATAAATGACCAAAAAGAAGAGGAAAAGTTGCCTACTAACCTGATGAAGAGCGGTCAAACCGTCGACGTTCCCGGTGTTGATGTCCGCCCCTTTCTGCAGAAGGCGAACGACCTCATCCTTATCGCCAGCGGCGCACGCCGCGAGAAAAACGCAATCGGCCGAGAACTTGATCTTACGTGCCATTTGCCGGGGTTGGGCCGGCTCCCTATTTGTTTCAGATTGCTCCCAACGTTTGAGCTGTTCGGCCCTCTTGAAGAGGGCCGAACTCGAGCGAGTCTCGATGGACATTTGTTCTCGAAGTGTATTAAAAAAAAAAAAACTATCCGAGAAGAAAAGAAACCCTTCTCGTGTTTTATCTTTTTTTTTCTAACGAAAAAAGTCTCGTGCACTCGTGGGCATGAGAGAGAGAGAGAGAGAGAGAGAGGGAGAGAAAGAGTTAAGGGGCGTTAAGCGCGATAAAGAAACTGTGTGCGAGAGTGAGGAAGCAAAAAAAAATTGTTTTGCGATTATCACAGTAGCTTAATTAGGGCCCTCGGCGGAGAAGAGCATCTATAGTGGTAAAGTCCAAGAGAAGGAGGAATACGGCCGAGAGCTTCTCTCTTCTTTCCCTCTCTCTCTCTCTCTCTCTCACCGTGTCTCCCTCTCCCCGATGGACGATTCGCCTTCCGCGAACTTCACTTCGCGCACACGTAACCACCCTGGGTTGCTATAATCCCGGTTGCACCCTTCTCAGTCTTCACTAACTTTCAACTTGTACCCTTGCTCCGTTTTTTTGTTGCTCTCTCGCTCGTTGCAACTCGCAAGAGAGCCACTCTCGATTATTGTTCCGTACACCGCGAGTAAAAAAAAACACGCACACGAACTCCCCGGGCACACGCGCGGGCGCGCGAACGGGCGATGAAGAGAGAGAGAGAGAGTGCGCGTGTGTGTGTGTGTGTCGTACTCCGTTCAGGCTCTCTTCAACGTTGTGTGTGCCCGACACACGGCGCGACGGCCTATCTTCCAAGCTGACCCCATATACGCGGGCGCGATCGGGCGCGCGTATGCCTCAGAGAGAGAGAGAGAGTTGTGTGTGCACGTATGTCGTGTGATGTACACACCTATGCAGAAAAACGCGAATCAAGCTTCTTTGCCCACACACCGGCCCTGTGTAATCTTCTTTCTCCCTCTCTCTCTCTGTCGCCTTTTCTCACTCACTCTTTTTTCAATGTCCTCTTCTCACCGTACTCCAGAAGAGATTGCAACTTGGCAAAAAAAAAAAAGCTTCCCGAGTAACGTCGATGGGAGCTTTATCCTCGTCTCTTTCGCGTGGATCAAATTTATGTACGAGAAATTCGCGGTGGCTCTCGCGGCTATTCTTGGCCCGTCACCCGCGAACGACGAGTTTCTCACTCTTTATTTCTTGCCTCTTTCCTTCTCGGTCTCTCACTCTCTCTCTCTCTCTCTTTCTCTCTCGCTTCCTCCTGCCTCAAGCTCGTCGGCTCTCGGTCTCACTCGCTTTCGCGCAACCCACCATCCCGACCGCGACTACTCTTCAAGTTTACCTTAGCGGAAAAAAAAGTCCGATCGAAGCGCCCCCTCGTCGTTGCTCCCCCGCCACACTCTACAACGGCATGCTAGGGGAAAAAGTTTTCTTCGCAGTATCGCAATCCGTCGCGTCGTTGCCTTTCGAAATCCGCCTTTTGAAATTCTCCAGATACATTGACGTTTCGACACATAACCTCAAATATACGTGTTCGTTCTTGTATCAATTATGAGCGAGTTGCTCGATCTACAGAGTATAGAAAACGATGGTAAACAATCATGGATTTTGGCAATAGCGGTTGATCAATGTTAACGAATGATTAGCGGCCAGTTGGGATGAATTATTTTTAAATGAAACTGTTGACAGATTTTTTCAAGCACTTTCTCGATGACGAGAACAAGCAGACGGACGTCACGCAACTTTTGTCCGTGGCTCAACAGCTCAATAAGCTAGGTCAGGGTAAGTTACTCCAAGGTTTGGTAGTGAGAAAATAAAAGTGTTAAGATTCATTGCGTATAGGATAAACCGACCAGTGAATGGATGGATAACGACACTAGGATTAAGATGGACAGTAAAATTAAAATAGTATAAAAACACTTTTTAGTTGCTACAGCTAACAATAGTACATTATGACACGAGGACGAAAAAACTTTTTCTAATCTCGTGTGATTGCAACACTCGCCTTAGGCTCGTACTGCAAACTCACACTCGTTCGAAAATGTTTTTTTCGTCGAGTATTACGAAATTTTATTTTACACGGTGTAATAATGCGGGTTTACGCGAAGCGTGTGTAACATGTCCATTATCATACCGAGTGGAATAAAAGATATGATTCTCACAGTATAAAAAAAATATTCGAATTTCAACAAATAGCATTGGAGGAATCGATAAATAAGTAACCAAATGTCTAAATCCCTAGTGAATGAACGAAATTATCAGTAAATGAACTTGTAGTATAGATATACGCTGTAAAGAACAACGATATATTATTTATTTTTATTAAATGCTAAATTTGGAGACCACTGTATTGCACAACAATTATGATATTCTTATACATACAAGTATTGTATTTGGTATAACGATTTTGTAGAAAATACACAAAGTTTTCTTCCATCTTAACGTTGCATTCTCAAAAGAAACTACCAAAGCTTGTTTCGACGGAGAAAGAGAAAATTAAATTTTGTCAAAATAAAAAAACGTACGAAATGCTTTTATGTCAACATTTGATAAAATGTACATTGTCAATTCTTAATAGTAATAATCTTCCAATTTCCAAGAGATGACCTAAATTTTTCACTCTGTTTTGGGAATTATCAGAACAGAGCCCATATGTTTAGTCCTATTCACTGAAAAGAAGAATACAGCACCAGTAAATAAACATGTCTAATTCTCACCTATTATTACGAATATATAAAAAAATGTTTGCGAAAGAACAAAGATTGATTATATTTTGAATAATAAAAGTAATACTTACCCTCGCATAAAACTCGGTGTGTTGGTCTAGTGGTCAGCGTGCTGGCCAGCGGATCGTGAGGTCGTACATTCGAATCCCAGTTGTGTCACTTTTGTCGTGAAATGTTTTCCTTCGACATTTTCTCAGCAAAAGATGACTAGTTTCGTGACTGTGAGGCGAACTTGGGACCGGCTGTATCGGTATAAGTTTTCTACAGTTTACCTATGCCCATGATAGACATGTCATGGTGAATACGATACAGAGGGGCAAGTCAGCTGCAGCCGCAAGGTGGGGGGGAATTGTGGAATGAAAGATACAGTGTAAAAAAAAAGCGATGTATAACAGTGGAACAGCTTCGTAAAAAGCTGAAAAGGCGATGCAAATAAAACTTTCTAATAATACTTACCCTCACAACTCATAAAAACTTTTGTTTTCACCTTTAGAACACCTACTGACCACAGATGTACGTAACTAACTTGCACGGTGTACAAGTACCACAAGCTAGAAAAATTCCGTGTGTCCTCAAAATTCAAAAGTAAATTGAGAAATTCGTTTCCAACGACACCTGTAATTTTTTTCACTAAATTACAGTTTTTAGAGTTTTATCGCCAATTCATATCTTTTATGTATTTTGAATATAACACAGCTTTTGTCCATTCTTTGGGCGTATTCATTAACTGGTCGGTGTACCTTTCCGTAATATTCTTTATGGAGGGAATTTTATTACTTTAACCTGCACAATCTACAATCTTAGACCTGGGGACGTATGGAAGTCTTAAGGAAATGTTACTCCCAAGATAAAAATTAAATGTCTTATTACATCGTTTGTTTTATTTTACTTTACATCTGGGACGTATATTCGAGAAATTCGGTTATTTCTCCCTAGAAGTCTATTTCCCGTGCATCCTTGACTAATCCACCAAAAATGAAAGTAAAAGTAAACATATTTTCCAGCGCTTGTTGTATTGGACGCGGAACTGCACAAACAAGTTCTCGAGAATCACGAAGATCTGCTGTCGCAAGTAACATGGGTGGAGAAAATCGAGAGAGTACTCGCCGTAATGAGAACGCACGTTCAAAGTCTGTTGTCAGCGGTGGAGAGGCTAAGAAAAAAAATTGTAGAGCCTTTCAGCAGAATCGAGACGCAGACCGTCGTTCTCTCGAGACTTCACGAAACGTCGGATTTGCTGAGACGCGTGGCCAGAGTACAGCATCTCTTGCATTCGCAGCACTTGCACTCTCAGATAGGCAATACCTCGCGGGGCTCGGATATCGTTAAAGCTGCTAAGAGCCTGCACGAACTCGGTAATATTACGATTAAACGAAATACGTGAGAAAGTCAAGTTTCTGTCACGGATAACCGTTTTACACAGAGCAGCTTATGTCGGACACGGATTTAAGTGGGCTCGATGTTGTCGCGGACGATCAACAGGCTGTCAAGATGCACAGAATCAACGTGCACAGACTGGCTAACCATACTCTTAATCGAGGCTTGGAAGCAACCGATAGAACGCAGGTAAACAATTTACGGTACTACGGACAACAATCCATTTTTTTCGATCAAACGTCGTTGTTTTGCCCTTGAAGAGATGAAAGATGAACGTGCGTGTGCATCCATCTCTCAAAATTGTACTGCGAATCTATTCAGTTGGCCTACTCGGAATTTACGTCTTTTTCTCAAATTTATCGTATGTGACTCGGGTTTAAAATTGATACTTCAGCGACTGTCGAAATATCTCGCTATTTCCTTTGACAGGTGAGTGTGGCTGTCCAGGTTTTTGAGAATCTGGGAATGCTTGCGAAAGCGATCGAAATGACGAAAGAAGCGGCACTCGCGGAAATCGAGAAAGTGGCCAAAGAAGCTCTGGATGTGACGTTACCTACGAGTCAGGATCTCGCGAAGAGAGGGGGTGGACCAGGACGAGCAGCCATACCGTCGCCCGGTACCTCGGGTAACGTGAGAACACGATTATGGGAAAATTTAGATCGTCTGTTTCAGGACACCGTTTACACTCATTGCGTACAAATCGAATTGCTGGAGAGTATTCTCCTTGAACACCACACCAAAGGCTTTGAAACAATGTCAGAAGTTTTTTGGAACAAGATCCTTACGCTACTGTCGAAAGTATTTCTCGAACGAGCTCAAGGTAATTAATGCCACTTGGTATTAAGGCCATGTGTCACACGTCCAGTCGGTAAAAATCCTACTGCCAAGTTTTCTCCTAGACGAATCATATTTCGGGCAAAAGAAGAGAAAGCGGTTGTTTGTCGTTCAACAGAGCGGAACGTGTTTCTTTTCTTTTTTCCCAAAAATTAACCGTTTCAGAAATCATTGGGAATCTGCAAATCAGCTATCTCTCTCGTACTCATGGCCGCTCGGTCGGTGTGACACTTGGCCTTAAGGGGTTACGTGGGTTTCGAAGCCAAAAAAAGCATATTTTCTCTATTTTTTAAAAATATATATAAATTATTTTATTCAAAATGTTAAGCACATAAAAGAGCAACATTTCAACAATATTTTAAAATAATTTCATCCAAAAATTTGGGAAATTCAGCCGGTGGGACCTGGTTTCCGGAGACCCCTCAAAAAAAGTGTCCTCGTGGTGGTCAGGATAACCCATGATAACTTTATCTGAAATTAAGAAACCAAATTTTTTCTGTTAGTAGATAAGTATAGCTCGTGATTGAACGAAGGATTTTTAAAAAAATTGAAATTTGAATTTTTTGCAGAGTTGTATGCAAAATAGTTCAATTTTTGGTACAATTTACACTACGTATAGCCTTGTAAAATTAGTTGTAATCGAAAAACCTTCGTTCAATCACTAGTCAATGCTATTTTGAAGAAGTGTGCAAAATTTCGATAAGATCGGTGGATTAGTTTTTGAGAAATCGTGTCTACCGACTTCAAAAATAGTATTTCGAGAAAAATGCGTACACCTGCGTCGGTCCCGGCCGGTCTTTCCAAACGGGGGGAATTCCCATAGGCTCTCTCTCCTAGACTTTTACACCGATTGACTTAAAACTTTGGGAGAATATTCTAGACATATTGTACTATTAGATAATAAAATTGAAAAAAAAAATGGATTTTTTGAAATTTTCAAACCCACGTAATCCCTTAAGATTGAAATAGGCAGATGAAAAATCGATACGATGTAGAAGAGCGCGTTATTTTTTATTTCTGATACTCCTTCATTTGCCCTTGCTTTCACGAACCCCCGGAGTGTTGCCCCCACCTACTTGTTTTCTAATGCCCTGATGCATTAGATATGCACGAGGGCACGAGGAAACTATGGAAAACCAGTGCAGACACTGACGTCTATATTCTACTGAGTTTTCGTCGGATCACGATCGGAAACTCAATAAAACTTGCTCCCCTTCGGTAGTCGGCGCGTACAAGCCAGTACACGCTTGAGTGGTCACTCATCCAAGTATTGATCTAGGCACTGCATAACTTGAAATTTCCTCATAGGCTCGACATTCGTGAAACAAGCTCTCGAGGGTGAGTATCCGAAATTTCTCAGGGTATTTTTGGATCTGCGGAAGCGATTGAAGGAAAGATCACAAGCTGCTGGTACTTTCGCGCTTGGGTAAGCTGCAAAACTTCTTCTTAACTATTACGACCTCTTTGTGTATGTGGGAAATCGCATTTTCTACCGTTCAATAATAATCAATTACGATCGACGATTGTTTGCTTTTAGCCGTAATATTCTACAGCCTTTCGAAAATGCCTATTTATCGCGGTCGGTTTCACGTCTCTTGGACCCGGTGCACACAATGTTTTCCGGTGACTCGGTTCCTGGCCAGGATGATATCGACAGCTTGATCCGCACCGTTACCAGGTGATTCTCTGCATTTTTTGTTCCGCCGAACTAATCAATCTACGGATAAAACGGATTTCTTAAAAATATATATACAGGGTGAGGCACATAAAGTGTTACAGAGCAATAGCACTCAAACTATTGATCATATACAAAAATGTTTCAGACAAAAGTTTCAGTGTTCGAAAAGGCCATCATACTGGACCACCCAATTTTTTTATCGGTGGACGTGCTGAAGCTACGTCAAGGTCAACTCCACTTTTTTAAATGGAACCATGTCTTTTTTTTTCGATGACATTATTACCGATTTTAAGAAGAATTCAACGACCTACAACACAAGGTCATTCTAGTCACGCAAAGTATGAAAATAGTCGAAAAATCGAAAAATATCGGAATAATCACTTTCAAAGGATCCACTAACCTTGGTTTGGGTCTACCTACAGAAGATGCTCGAAGTGATGACCCTCGACTTGTAAGCACTTGTTAATTCGCTGATGAAAAGATCGTCTAACTTCAGCCAACATTTGTGGTGTAATTTCGGTACATGCTCGGCGTATTCTTTCTTTCATGTCGTCGATTAAAAGCCATGTGCGATTTTTGTTGCCTATCCGCATACAAATCTTGGGCGTTTCTGTAATGTTTACGGCATTCCCCCAGCACCATCAACATATCAAAAGATTCTTGAAAATCGTTCATTTTCGCGATCCGATGTACTCACATTAGAAGGTAATGCGTGACTAACTGATATGCCAACAGAAAATGCGTACTTGCTGCCAATAAGAAACATTGGTATCGTAAGAAATGAAAACAGCGATCAAACAAGTGTTTACAAGTCGAGGGTCATCACTTCGAGCATCTTCTGTAGGTAGACCCAAACCAAGGTTAGTGGATCCTTTAAAAGTGATTATTCCGATATTTTTCGATTTTTCGACTATTTTCATACTTTGCGTGACTAGAATGACCTTGTGTTGTAGGTCGCTGAATTCGTCTTAAAATCTCTAATAATGTCATCGAAAAAAAATACATGGTTCCATTTAAAAAAGTGTTGACCTTGACGTAGCTTCAGCGCCTCCATCGATAAAAAAAATAGGGTGGTCCAGTATAACGGCCTTCTCGAACACTGAAACTTTTGTCTGAAACATTTTTGGATATGATCAATAGTTTGAGTGCTATTGCTCTGTAACACTTTATGTGCCTCACCCTGTATATCAACCGTTGTGTCGTAATATTCAGGAATTTATGCCATTTTTTAAAGTGCATTAGAGCAAGTGTGGTAAAGCTATAGTTTTCCAGGGGAATAAATTTACCTAAGATAAAGGAGAAAACATTAACAAGGGGACCTTGCCAGGCACGCAATCGACTTCGGGACGTCCTTTCAAAGTAGTGTAGGATTCAGTCCCAAATGTCACCCCTTGCCACCGTTCACCCTGGTGGGCCATCCTTTTTGGCAAAATCGACCAAACAAAATTTGTGCGACGATTTTTGAACCTCGAAAATAACAAGAATTTTCGAAGTGGCGCGATAGCGGTTAAGGTCTTCGGCTAGTACGTTGCTGATTTGGGTTCGAGACCTGCTACCGCTATTTTTTTTTTTTTCAATCGAAACGCTTGTACACGTTATTTTTATTTATTTCCTTTAATATAAATCCAAATTTTTTATATTGCATTTAGAATTCTTGCCCGCGTGATTGTAATCACCGCTTCAAAAACTTTGTATGTCCAATTTTTTTTCTTGTATTTTTCATCTAGTTTGTAATTATTGCTCGCTTTTTTTCATTGTTTCTACTAACTTCTATTATTTTTAATATGAAGAAATGAAAAAATTATCGCTCTGTCGATTAAATGAAAATACAAAACACTATATTCACATTATGTGGAAAAGTGTATGTCATTTATTTTTCGTTACAAGATTTAAATTTTACAAAATTTAAATTAAAGGAAAAGTTCTCGGTTGAGCTCCGTTTTGTCGAAACAGAGTTTAAACACGGTGTAAACGAAAAAAGGAATCGTAGAAAACCAAAATTCAAATGAAAAGCGTAGAAAAAAAATAATTGTATTAATACAGACGAACATATCAAACTATAGAAGAAAGTTAATTTAAACAAAGAAAATATATAAGAACAATAAAAAAAAACGAGCAATAATTTCAAACCAGATTGAACAAAAAATAAATTCGATTGAAAAAAAATAAATAGCGGTAGCAGGACTCAAACCCAAAATCAGCAGCCTACTAGCCGAAACCCTTAACCGCTAGGCTATCGCGCCGCTTCGAAAATTCTTGTTATTTTCGAGGTTCAAAAATCGTCACACAAATTTTGTTTGGTCGATTTCGCGAAAACGAGGGCCCACCAGGATGAACGGTGGCAGGGGGTGACATTTGGGACTGAACCCTACACTATTCTGAAAGGACGTCCCGAAATCGATTGCGTGCCTGGCAAGGTGACCTTGTAAGATTTAAATATTAAAAATTGTCGCAGGATGATTGGTGTGAAATTTCGCGAGCATCGATAAAAGAGTTGAGATTATACAAAATATGTGGAATGGTCCAAACGTCATATCAACCCTCAAACTCTAGTGAAATGTACCGGCATGCTGATCAAGATAGAGAAGAAAATGTTAAAAACTGGCAAATGCCTAGAACGATTTGGCATTCGCGATCAAGTAAGCCGCGTACTGTCAACCCAATAAAGAAGATCAGAAAAGTGGGAGAAACATTTACATAAAATCTCACACATAATTTTTTAACATTATTTCTGTATTAAAATTGGGCAAGTAAAAAAAAATTGAGAAAAAACGGGGCAAATGAGAATCGACACGTTTCCGTCTTTTACGATTCGAACGAATAACTTTTAATTGACTAATAATTTATGCCCATTGTATTCCAGCGAATTAAGCGTGTCCCTCGTGGACGAAGGACTGTCAACGGTTGTGGCTCGAAACGTTGGCAAAGCTATAAGGCTATTTTGCTTAAAGTGCGAACAAGGTTTGGTGAGCGGTGGCGAGGCCAGCCAAGTGATAGACTCCCCAACACCGGGTCAACAAACGAACGTAACATTGGCGAATCTTTTGCACTATCTGGCGAGTCAAACGAGTCGAGTAGTTGCCAATCTTGCGGGCAGTTTACCGAGCGAAGGAGCTACGGTTATTGCATCCGCTCTTGAAGTCATCGACGCTTTGACGAAAAGTATTTTAGCGCCGCTCTTGTCCTCAATCAGCGACGCTATCGAGAGCATTATCCTTACGATGCACGACGATCCGGAGTTTCGCGAGTAAATTATCACCTCATCGCAAAATCTTTCTCGAATTATGAAAAAACCACTTTGCTCATTGATGCGTTCTTGTTTTTTTTTTAATTTTTTTTTTCAGTCCGATGAGCCCGCTTGGTCGTGAAATTGGATGCTCTCTTTACATGCGAGAATTGCAAGGTTTTATACTACGATCGGTTACGACGTTTCTCGTGCCCTACAAGAATCAGACGGTAGTCGCCGAGTGGTGAGTCTCGAATTGCCGAAAGCTCACTCATCTTACATGGATTTAAAAAAACCAAGTATAATATATAATTAAAAAGCTAGAGGAATAAACGTTAGATGTGGAACGCGAATATTGGAGTCCTTGTAGTGTTGTTAGGCTGATGAAGTATAAAAATCTTAGAGTATGATAGAATCCGCATCAACCTGAAAACAAAACCTCGATCATTCAAAAATTATTGCGCGACACACAGCCAACGAGAACGATTCGTGAAAAGCACGCAACGTTTATTCATTGATTGGTGAAAATTACAATCGTGTTGCTTTTTCCAGCTGTAAAACCGTAGCATCGAGATGTATCGAGCTTTTTGTTCGTCACGCCTGTCTCATAAGACCACTAACGGATTACGGAAGAGCAAAGCTTATCGCTGATTTCATGCAAATGGAAGTCGCGGTGACACCGCTCTGCCGGGGAGGACAGCTCGGACTTTTGGAACAACAACAGTACAGAACTCTGCGAGCTCTCAAGGTCCTTTTGCCACTAAGCCCCGAGGAAATGGTCGAGAAAGTGATGGAAGTTGGGGTCGAGGGTGCAGTGCCCGCTTCTCTCGTTTTGCTGCACCTTTTTTCTGGTGCACCGGCTGAATTGCAGTCGCCACATCAGGTTCGTTGTCCATTTCTATCTGATATCAGATGACCTCGATATCATTATTTTCTGCAAGCTACAGCTGTTTGGAAAATACATGTGGAAGGTGGGGAACAATGTATCACTTTTTTTCTATCGAATTTTTACTCTTACCAAAGTAGTCTGATTAGAAAAAAAAGGTCATAACCGATTTTATAGACCTTTGGGCGTACAATAAAGCTACCATATTTTTTTGCAAAAAGATTAAAAATCCTAAAATAATGGGTTTGAAAAAAATTTGCGGATTGGCTCATTGTGTCCCACGGGTGGGGTACAATGTGTCAGATAGGTGGGTACAGTGTGTCAAGTGCTGCGAAACTTAGGGTACAACGAGCCGGCTGAAACTCTTATATTTTCCTAACATAGATAACAGATTTTCCATACATACCGATAATTCCACAACGGGTATTATTTGCTAATAACATTGGGAGTCGACTCAATGTGCTCAACAACTCAATGACACATTGTGCTCCACACAATTACCCAACAATATTTGACGTTTTCCCGGCAAGCTAAATTTTTTTTTCGAGGCTCAAATTGATTTTGTACTTTCAATAATTCTTCGTGAGCTGCTATTGACTTTCTTTTAGGCCAGCCGAAACTTAATATAAATCACGGACCAACACGTAAAATTTCGGAATTTACAAGCTTCAAAACTCCGAGAAATCGCATGTGGTTGACAGTTGCCCGTGACACATTGCGCTTCTTCGGAGCGTCGTCACTTCTTTGTTTCCTCATTGGGAGTCGACTTATTTTGCCCCACCACTCGGTGACATATTATATCCCACTAGTAAAATATTTGATTATTGATGAAAACAACTATTGATTAAAGTACGAATGGAAAAACACAAGTCACTGAGTACATCATAAATAATAAAATTATAGATTAGGACCGGAAACCAGCGCCGCTACAGAAAGTGTCGTTATATTTTACATTTTCCCGGCGCGCGAAATATTTTTTTTCCAAGCCTCAAATCAATTTTTCCATTTTCAATAATCCTTTGTGTGCTGATATCGACTTTCTTTTAAGCTTGACGAAACCTAATATAAATCGCGGAGCAACCTCAGAGAAACTGCATGTGGCTCACTGTGCCCCGTGACACATTGTGCCCCACTCTCCCCTACCCCTGTCGAAAATGTAAAAACGGCTTTTTGCAAGTAGCTGTAATTTTCATAAAAATAATATCGTAATCTTTTTCCTACAGCTTTCCAAAGCTATAAAGGTCAGTTTGAAAAATCTACAACAGTGTATGGCAAATATTGCTTGTTGAGTTATTGAAGTTTGAACGTACAAACCGAATTTTAGGTGTAAATGAAACGGGGAGAAAAATGGTTGCACTAAGAGTTAACTTGAAGGGCTCGAATTTGGTATCAATCGTTTTAATCCCTAGAACTATCGTTCAGAGCAGTAAGGGTTGGATGTTTTTTTTTTCGGTTCACCCTAATAAAGATACGAAAATAAGAGTGTACGCACCTTCGACGTGAATTGATACTAATTTATATTTTTCTACCATTGTTGTACATTTTTCAAGCAGTATCAAACAATAATAAACTCACTCAGATTACGAACGACTGTAATTGTTATTTTGATAAACGTTTATCGTTTATAACGTGAACGTTGGTCAATTATATACCGATAGAAACATTTTTTTTCGGAAAATACAAATGTAAAGAAATGTACTTGCTTTGCAGAGCGCGGGTTGGTCCATTAGCCGTTTGTCCCAGTGGATGGATACACACACAAGCGAGCGGGAGCGTTTAGCATTGAGTAGCGGACCCCTGCAACGCTATCAATCCACCATAAGGCAGCGAAATCTTCCTACTTTTCATCATCTTTTTCCCCTTATGACGAGACTCGCGAGTCTCGGTGAACGTACAAATTAAAATGCAGTTGAACATGAAAACACGTTTTCCCAAACCACCTTGTAACATAAAATATCTTATATGTATTATATATTAAGTTGCTCCAGTATCATAACAATATTATTCGTACGGTAACGCCTTAAAACTTATATTGGCACATGTAGAAAAATATCTGAGAAAAAAAAACGTCATACTTCTTTTTATCACGATTGAGGGAAAAAAAAAAAACTAGAAATTAAGGAAACAACCACTAGAGGTCCCAGTCTTTGATCATCAGTTGCTCCATAGTCTTTGTACGAATGATGTTTTTGATAAATACATTCCCGTCATTAGCATGACGCTAACTATGACGGTCCAATTGTGTTTTCGTTCCTTGGGACCGATATAACTCGCCGGCACAACGTCACGATTGTCCTTCTCGACCTTCTTAGCCACTGACAAGATCTGACGAAGATCCTTCTTCAGCAGCAGCAACGTTTGTTCCGTTTTCTTTAATTCTTCGTTGTACTTGGCTCTCTGAACGTCCGTCAGACCGTCGTTCCTTGCTTTGCGAAGTCCGTTTTTCAAGAATTGGAAACTCGAACCGATCACTCCTATCTGCCTTGCAGCGTTTCCTAGGAGAGCGACCCCATCGTATAATCTGGACAACATAAAAAAAGAAAACAATGTACACGAATCTAAATCCTTATACATATGCTGATAAAGAGTGGATATCTTTACGGGTGCCTGGGGCCTCGAACACCGACCAAGAATTCTCTGGGAGTCTGTACTTCGGTAAGAGCGATTTTTAAAATAATTAAATTTTGTATTGAATAACATTTGTACATGAAATAAAATCAGTCGATGCGGAGCTTTCCCATATCAAACAGTGTTGGCCTGGGCCAATACTTGAGTGGCATCCTCAATGCGCGCAAAGATATACGAAGAAACATTAGAATTGATAACAATATATCCAATCATTAATTCACGTGTGAAAAAGTAGAGAAGTTTCGAAACGTAATTTCTATTTTGGCGCCATTGTTATTACTTTATTATTCGAATGTGACTAAAAGTAATTTGAAGAGCTCCTCGTTCGAGAAATTTGGGCAACTGATAAAATTCAGCGAAGCAATGTATCCACGACTCGATTTATTTACAATTAAGAAGGTATTCTTGTCTAGAAATTTGAAAAAAAACCGTCTTTTGCACCTTCTTAAGGTATAGACTCTTAAGAATATGTCCTTAAGACCTTAGGCCACTCTAGAGGCCAAAAAGGGCATATTTTGTGATTTTTTTTCAGCGAAACCATAAAATAAATCGGAATTACAAAATAGGGGTTTTATTATATACATAATTGACTATACAAAATTATTTTTTCACAGCGATACATGTCAAAATGGCGACTGTGCAGCATTTTTCCGATGATGCCTTTAATTCTGGAAGGTCAATGACCGGACCAACAGCTCCTATAATTTTTGAGTTATGATGAGACACTAAAGTTTTTTCGACTGTATATAAGAATAGCTATAGAAGTACCTAGGATTTTTTTGATATATATTTTTTTTGTCAAAATGGCGCATTTCTTAAACAAAAAGTATAAAATGCCATGAGAAAATCGTCAGAAAATTGTTTAAAAAAAAGGAACTATGCAATATAATTTTAAAAAATCCTACGTAGCGCCTCAGAAAATGTAATTCTAAATATACAGTTAAAATTTCAAGTGAATCTGTTGAAATTTGTTTGAGTTATGAGTCCGGCCGACTTGAAAAATGTAGTTTTGAGATAAACGCGTTTAAAATTAGTAGAAAGTCACGACATGAATCAAGAGGGGTTGTGCTAGGTTTCGAAAATCAAGAACTTAGATATTTTTCACACACATAATCTTTTGAAATATAATTTTATAGGTACTACGGGACATTTTTAACAAAAAAAAATCGATTTTTGGAAAATCCTAGAGTGGCTTAAGGCCTTATTAGGAAATTCCGAAATTCCTAATATTTAAGAAGTTATAGCGACTTGAATACGGCCAGATTGAGAGCCCGCTCCAGCGCGAATCGGACAATCATGCTGCTCGCAGGACAAGTTTCAGAAAGAACAAGAACAAGTTTCAGAAAATCATGATTTCGAAGTTGAGGAAGGCACACTTTACGAGACAAGAATGGCCGATTAATATAACGTAAGTATAACATGCCATTATACCACTTACTTAGATGCGATTGTCTGAAATTGTAGGGTAGACTGGGTACGGTTGTAACGGGGTACGGTTGAAACACTGCGAATAATCAGGAAAGTGTAATTGGTACGGAGAGGTGTACAAGGGGAAAGATGCACGTCTTGCAAGCCTCGACACGCTTGGCAGTGCTACGCGCCACTTCCCCCGCAAAGCTGACGCTCGCAGAGGGGTCCATTGAGTTTTTTCGTTCAAAAGTAAATATTTTTGATCAATTTCTTATTGATATTACTTCGTTGATATAACAGTTTGCGTATTGGGTGATTTTCTGAATAATTATTGAACTTTCGAACTTAGTGAACAAGCAACTGGGTAGCATACGTGCTTTTAATTATAAAAGTGATTACAATGAATGCACTGTGTGTTATTTGGATGTGTTACAACTGACCCCCAGCCCTGTCACAACTGCCCCTGGTATGGGTACGGCTACAACAGTGGCACATGTTTTACAAAAGGAGGTTTATCTCATATTCTTAAAGGGATAGGCACCTAATTGTGATTTCGATTTGAAGGCAGATGTCCAGGCTTTAATATAAAGCATTTTATTTGCACGTCTTATACCATAATTGCAACGTTATGGGCGATCATCGGAAAACAGTTACAACCGTACCCAGTCTACCCTACTCAAAACTTCAAACGCTTTTTTCTCAAAATTACTTTTTCCAATCTGGTTGACATAAAATCTCAAGTTCTATTTGACTTCAATTTTAGCATGGACCTTCAATGTATATCTGCATTATTATTATTACTATTAAAAAAAATAAAAACTTCAAAACAAATCGAGAAAAAAGAAACTTTTTTCCGGCAGTCGCTATTCAATTTGTTTCTTTCTCTTTGGTATCTGCCATAATGACATTCGTATTGATTTTAAAAAATTGGTTTTATTTCTGTTTCAGATGAATCGGAGCCTTCGAATCATGTCAACCGCCTCAACTTTTTTTTTCACGGCCATATTTAGAGGCCCGTATCTTTTTCAATTTTTAGTTTTTTTTTGCACAAATATTATTTTGTAAGTTCTTGCAACGTCAATAAAAAGACTAAAAAATGAAAACTAAAAATATTTCTTGTTTTTTTTTATCAAGCCCGAAAAAAAAACGCCCGAAATTCAGGCCTCTCGACTAGACGCCCTTAAGGTTCGTCGGAAATGCGCATGGAAATTGCACTTGTATCCGGACTGAAAATTGGACCAAATGGAAATTAATATTGCTTCTCTCGTTGCTCACGTGTAAGGAAGAAATCTCTTGATAGAACCGATGCTCTGTATGGTCCATGCTTTTGTGTGAAACTTGTGGAGATTATCGAGAAATTGTTTTCTGTGTAAAGCCACGTCCATTCCCAATTTCGCAAGATCCTCATCGGTGAGTTTCAGGAAGGTCTTCAAGCTGATACCCTTGAAACACGACTTGTAAGACTCGAGGCCCATACCGAATAGTATCTCAGCAACATCGGGATTGATCGTTTCTCCGATATCGTGGGAAAACATATCGCTCCAGACTCGTCGATCGCTGACCTCGCAGAAAGGATCAATGACGTTATCGGCATCCAATTCTAAAAGAGCTACGATATTGCCGTAACCCTTGGTCTCTGCGATATCAGTGGCTGTCAAACTTGAACGATCGGTTATCGTGCTCGAAGCATTATTTTTCAATAAAAGCTTCACAATCTCAGGCTTGTTCGCTCCCGCTGCGTAGTGCAGGGCCTAGAGGTGGAGAAAAAAAACGAAACAATCGGTTCTGTCGATTAGATAGAAATGGCGCGTTTTAGTTGGGCAAAGAAAGCTCTACCGTTCTTCCATCGTTGTCCGTGGCGTCAATGTCCTTCACGAGCTTCAAAAGCTCCTCGACAAACGGCGCTTCTCTCGATTTGCAGGCATACATCAGAGGTGTTTTCCTTTAAAAAAATCAAATAAACGACCGACCAAACTCGTTTGCATTTGCGAGGATGCGAGTTAGAGACAATAAATATTGAAGATAGAATTAGTACAAAGAAAGTTGCTTATTACATGAGCTTGTTACGTGCGTTAGGATTAGCCTTGGCTTCTATGAGAATGGACAAGCATTTGAGACCCTGTTCCTTGCTGCCTTTCGTAGATTCGCACAACACCATCAGCGGTGTATACCCATCTGTTAATTGAAGCAAAGGATAAATAAATTATAACCGATTTTTTTACTGTAACGAAAAGTTCCGCCTGACAATTGGTTAAGGTATTACTGGATGGATATTAAAAATTTGCAAAAATTCTTGAATATTTGAGGAATGATAGTTCTTGATAGATAATACTTGATAGATATAGATAATAGATAACACATGATAGATATAGATAATTATAAATATGAATTTAACACGGTCGCTTATGGGAAAACACCTTCTGCAGACGTCAATGGTTGCAAAACGAATAGAACTAAAACGTCGTAAATCCTGAAAATATTATATCATCAAGATTTAGGATGAAGCAATTGATTATGCTAAGTTTCAAATAAATCGCCTGAGTAATTGTCGAAAAATTAATTAAAGTAATGAGTATCGCTTTTTTTACCGATGGATAGCAATCATTGGAAAACTCAATATATATTAAGTTTTTGGGTAATTATTGATAATAATAAGATGATCTGAACGTATTAATTGAATTTAAAAAATTGACAAATTTTTTCTCTTTTACAATTGAAACAGATATACAGTCACTGACAAGACTTCGATTATTATTAAAAGTGAAAAATTAACATTTCTAAGTGTTAATTAATTATTAAATCAGCTATTTGTATGGCTAAACATATACGACATTATTTTAACTTGTAAATCCACGATTCGCCCATTTTGAGCTAACTTTTTTCCCCGATTGTCCAGCCAGTAATACCTTAATAGCAAACCACCCTGTTATGTAAATCCAGAATTGTTGAGCTTGGAAGAAGCGAATGTAGCCAGTCAATTGAAAGCATGCTAAAGCAATTTTTATCATCACCTTACCTTTACTTTTGTTGGGATTAGCTTCGAGTTTTATGAGCAAATTGACTACTTCCGGCAGTACCGATGACGCACCGTAAAGGAGCAGAGTCCATCCGGTATGGAGGTAGCCGTTAACATCATGGCCGGCTATAATAGGCAGAATAATTTCCACTTAAGTTTTGACCATGATTCGTTCCAAGATCCATGAGCAATTTTGCTTCAATGACTTTAGACATGTAACTAAGGTCCATAAAAGTTAAAAAATTAAGCAGCTGTGTAACTAATGTCGTTAAGTATAAGAGTAATGGAAAATACCATTAAGAGGATGAAGAAAACTACATTTACGTTCATAGGAAGAACGACTGAATGCAAATTGGAAAAATAACGTCATATGCGTGTAGGGAGAACGTATCCCTGTAAAGCTTTTTTCCTAGATGAGACGATACTTTTTTTTCAGATGTGAAAACCCATTCTATTATTTTTGGAATAGTATTCGAAGCGGATTCCCCTAACTATCCAAATACAGATCGCAAAGACCATTTATACCTTCGACGTACTCGTTGATAACTTTTAAATTTCCGCTCATGCAAGCGCTGAGGGCTCTAAATTGAAGTTCTTGTTGCTCCTGACAAGTCTGTTCACCCTGGGGTGGCGAAGGTTCGTCACCGGTCGAACGATTGCCGCCAGTAGCGTCGCTCTGAGCGGACCATCTATTAGTCGAATGATGTTTCGACTTGGATACACAATACAAGAAGAAAGCAACACGCTTTATCAGTGAAATAATGAAATTTGCATTTCGAAAGGTTACGAACTGGTTATTTATTTACATTGTTATTAGAAACGGGAATATACTCGTCCTCTTCCCCAGACTCGTCATCCGACATTCCCGCGGGACGGCAAGCCATAGTGAAATACAATATTACGAGAATATAATGAACGTTCAGACAATCTGTCGCGCAATTGTATTTATCATAGACGCGGTGTGTTTTTTTTCTTCAGGATTTGTTTTGCACCGGCTTCTTTGTCCCGCGCGTCTCAAGGCTCTCGTGAGCGCGCGTGTGTGTGTGTGTGTGTGTGTGTGTTGAGTCACGTGATTGACGGACAACGAGATTTTGACAGTTGGATAGAGCCACGAGTCAACTTTTCGCTACTCGTACATTCGCGTAAAGCAGCTTTTTGTTTTTTTTTAATATTTGTTTTAGAATTATGACGCCGTGCATGTTGAAGTTTGGATTTTTTTTTTCTCAACGTTCGCGATATTGATTACAGAAAGGATAAGATGTTGCGTATGAAGTGGCGGATTTACCAGCAGGCTGATTGAGTAGGGTTGAGCCTAGGGCGGCAGAATTGGGAATTTTTTTTAAATTCTATTTGTAACAACCCAAAAAACATGAACATCGGGAAGATATAATATGTGTTGTCTGTAAGGCGGCTTTCTGATGTCGTGCAGAATGAAGTCGAGACATCTTTCTGATGACTTTTATTCGTTTGTTTTAGCTTCCTGGGAATGATCATTTGTTAGTGTACCACCAGCCATGGGCGCCGGCAGGATTACTTTCAGGGAGGTACATCTGCATCTACAAATTATACTATTAACTAATAAGATTCAATTTATAACAGTGCGTTCTTATAATTATAGGTAGGTATATAAAATTAGGCATTTACGTAATGTCAAATTCAAATCACACGGAAATGCAGATTAATTCTTCAGAATATCTATCTTCATCCCATATATAGACGCAATTATTTCTTCTCTGAGAGAAATCGATTTTCTTCTACACACAAAAAAAGCATTTTCGCTTATGCAACTCCACCCAGAAAATATAAGAAAATTAGACAAATCTTCATTTTTAGCCATAGCAGAAGATATACAGAACCTTTACGAAGATTTGCTACAGAATTTTATTGCTGAGGCTACCACGCGGTACGAGATGTTTAAGGGGAGGAAACCTTTCAGAATTTTCAAAAAATTGATTTTTTTTACATATTTCGAAACTATAATATATTAAGAAGATACTGTTAGAAGGAAAAATCGAAAAATGAAATATTTACGGAGTTATAGCTCATAGTGGAGAGCGCCGAGACTGCATACCACGAACTAGCGAGCCAGGTAACTCTGTTACTTACAATTAGTGAAGAGATGAAGCAGCATCTCTTACCAATTGGCAAAGATTTGTAGAGGGAAGATTTACTCGAAAGATGCTTGGGTGATCATACCCAAAACGCGAACGAGAGTTTCAACGCAACAGTTTGACGATTAGCTCCAAAACACCTACATTCTGGGCTCAAAATCGTTAAAATCACAGCCTATATTGCTGCTGGGGTGTTTAATGAAGGCTATTCCTCCATTCTAAGAATTATGAATGCATAGGACAAAACGTTGGGACGTATGTCAGAGTTTTCGCCGAAAACTCCGACAAGGCGCGGATGGAGAGGCAGAACCGGATGAGCCTTTCCTCGACAAAAGCAGCTCGTACAGCCCGAAAACAGCAGCAAATGGAAGAAAATCAGCTTTTCGAGGAAATTGAAGGGTTAGTGTATGGGCCTGGAATCGCTGATTGATCGGTAAGTCACTAAAATTTATAGTTCTATCGTATTGAAACGTTAAACGCGATTATCTCGAAACTACTTTTTCAAAAACTGCTCACAATGTAGTTCAAAAAGTTATTGATCGATCTCGCTGAAATTTTGAGAGGTTTCTGTCTATGATATTACCGGAAGGATAAATGTAAAGTTTGAAGGATATCGCGTAGATAAATTTTTTTGGTGTAAAAACTGTCGAAAAAATGGTCGAAAATTTGAACTTTTGGTTAAAAAGCCTGCGTAATTTTCAATTTTATTCTTTTTTATAATTTTATAGGTTTATCCTTCCGCTACATGTGTCAGTAATCGAAAAATATTTTTGTTTTCTGTTTCAGGTATACAGGAAAAATGTGAAAAATGGAGCATTTTTTGATGGCACAGGAAAGACGCCTGGGGGAAAAGGCTATAACGTCGCCGTTTTCTTTTGTAAAAAAAATGTTTTTGAGCTCTTTAAACCTATAATAAAATGACATTAAAATTTAAAAATGATCAAAAACATTGATTTCAAAGCATTGATCAGGAGAAAACTTGGAAACGAATCTCCATGGTTTTCATGGATTGAATTTTTATGAAACAGTAATTTGAAAGCATTGATCAGGAAAAAACTTGGAAACGAAATCTTCATTGTTTTCTCAATAAAAAAGAATATACACAATTTATTGGACATGCGTATCAACGCAACAGAAGCGCCGCTTGAATGGAACCCCAAGAAACACGGAGTTTCGAACTTCTTGTTTATCTTCAAACAAGTCGCAGAACAATAAAGGTTGAAATCTTCTGCAGAAATTTCCAGTTCCGGGATCCTATCTACGAGTTCCCGCCATATTTCCATACCGTTCGCCCATGGTATGATCTCTGCTTTAGGTGTTAGCTGCTACCTGTGCCACCTTCGTTCTCCTCATCATAGAGAATCTTCAACAGCGCAAAATGGAGTCTTGGAAAAGCGACATCTCCAACGGACAAACAAAGAACCGGACAATAATAATTTTTTCCATCCCCGACGTAGGCTACTCTTTCGAATTGAATTCCCTCCTCGGATTTTTTCTTTACGTGACTGTCGAAAACGTGACCCTTGCATATGGTTCGGGCGCTCAGTTTGCACCAATCCTGCTGATGATGGTAGTCCATTTTGAGCAAACCCGTCTCGTCGAAGCGCGCGGGATTGGAAAACGCTTCTTGAATCGTATTGTCGAGTTGTTGCTGTGTGAGCCGATGATTTATAAAATACGTATTCGAGTCGCTCATAACAATGATTTCGATTCCCCGTGTGTGTAATTTCTTCATTAGCGATGAAATACCGTTCACCGGTGGCAACAACCTTACAGTACTCTTGATATCCGTAGATGTCATGTCGTTCCTATGAAGATATTCGAATATCATTCTCATGTAAACAGGACAGCATTTCGTCTCGTACAAATCGTTTATCTTTCTCGTCCTTCACTAAATAACGAAGAAGAAAGTCGGTATCGTCGTCGATGACCGTGTGATCGAAGTCAAAAGCCATCAGCAGAGGCTTGATCATCTGTTGACAAAACGTGCACTCTCAGTTTACAATCGGACTTAGAAGATTTGAAAAAAAAAAATGTTTAAGAAGTATAGAGACAGGTGACAAAATGTTACGATTTGAATTTGAATGTTGAATTGATCGGCTAAACCGTTTCCATAAAATTTACTATTGAAAAAAAAAACACTTTTTAACATAGGGAGATGCCTACACTCATCGCTGATCGGCAGTTCTACGCACCAAATACAGTAGATCCTCGATTATCCGAACGCTTCGACGCCTTATCCGAACGTACGATCATCCGAACTCAATGATGCCCTTTTTTTTCTCAGTTGAGGTATCGCCCTAAGGAATCCCCCTCTTTTTTCTCTAATAAAGCTGTTTCCTAACGCTTCGAGATGTTTTCAAAATACATTATTATCTATATGTAACTTCATACATCAGAACGTATATGCATTGTATGTATATACGAGAAACATTGTATATACGAGTGTATTCCAGCAGCGTCTTCCAGCAATTTAATCCTGGCTTTCAAATTTTGGATGACCATGAGATTATATCTTTAGTGCAAGGGTTTCAAGAGGATGACAATAACTATGATAATAAACCGATTCACAGCGAAGCATTCCACGCTTTAGAAACCGCCCTGGAATGGTTTGAAATCCAACCAGAAAATAGTCTCACACAAATGCTGTTCTGCTTGACACGAATTCGAGACTTAGCGGCCAAGAAACGCGCAAATACTATGAGACAGCCAAAAATTGATAATTATTTTAAGCCGCAATTGTGATCTAATTACATAAGTAGTGGTGGTATAAAAATTGAAATTTTATTCACTGTCAATTGCTATCAAATGAAGAATTTAGGGTCGTTTGATTGATAAAGAGAATTTTCGATACTATTTATATTATATGAGTTGATTTTTCCGGAAATCCGAGATCTATTTTCGATTATCCGAATTTTTGATTGTCCGAACGATGTCCGTTCCCAATTAGTTCGGCAAATCGACGTTCTACTGTAGTGTGAAAAAATGTTAAGAATATTATGAAAAACTGTGACACCACACAGTGCATTATGACAATTATGTTACTCAAAAATTAAATGATCCGTCTCCGTCGTTTATAAATTATTGACATTTTTGTCAATGAAAATGATCAGTTTTTCTCCTTAACGACGAAACGTAGGTGCGAAGTGTGGTAAAGTTGCATGAGTACTAAATTGCGCACGTGTTTGAATACCAATAATCGACGTGGCGCGGCTACACGTTCATAAACACACATTTTAAAAGAGAAATGATATATTTTATTCTTGACACTTGACATTCGTCGTTCAAAATTCATTAGTCGTTCATTTTTGATGAATTGCAAATAACCATTGTATCATTTAATGATATAGAATGAAGTTAAATATGTATTTAAAAATAATAAACTCAGCTCAGTTTTTTAAGGAGGTTGCTCAGCTATCGCGTAATAATGAGACTTTGTTGAAATTTATTGAGGATATTTGCGAACAGCTATTACGATTCCGTGCAAAATTTCAAGTCATTCGTTTTCATTATTGTTGAGCAATTAATTATTGAAGTTAGCCTCTTGTACACGGGTGACATAGCAAAAGCTATACGATAATTCTGATACGACTCTTGTAACATAATAAAAACGATGAAAATTGAATACCTATAGGCGGAAGAAATTCTTGACATATTTATGAATGATTTCAACGAAGAGTGAAGCGTTTTGTCTGCCTCGTTATCGAGATATTTTCGAAACAAAACGGAAAATTATAGCTGATTTGCGTAAAACGATAAAGCGCGCTACGACACGTGGAAACGTTGCTGTCAAATCGGCCATCTTGAATAGGCGCCGCAATGTGAAACGCACAAACTATTGCTTTCTCGTTATAAATTTCTTAAGGCCCCTCTACACTACTCGCGAAGTTAATCGAAGTTGGGCGAGTCGGGCGCGACTTCGGTCCTTTGACTCGGCCCAAAATACCGACACTGATCGGAAGTCGCCCGAAGCGAAGCAAAGCGAGGCGAAGAAGCACGAAGTGCCTCTCTACACTCTCGTCCTCGCCCAACTTCGATTAACTTCGCGAGTAGTGTAGAGGGGCCTTTACCGTGGTTTCATAAAGTGTATTATTATTCATAAAAAGTATATTAAAATATTTTTTTATCACTATTGTTATTTTTGTTCCTTATGATAACAACAAATTTTTCATGTTTTTCTTCATGTTCAATATTCTTTATCCATAACTCCTCGTGACAGAAGCTGCAATGCATGTGTTCTGACATAACCTTCAAATCAATTATGCGTTGTCCCTCGACTGCGAATTCATTTTCCCGCTCAACTACTACTTTTTTCGCTGTTTTCCATTTTGTACTTGCTTCAACCGTATGGATTATATTGTTTTTCACTTCTGATTTTTTCCTTTCCATCTACTCATTTTCGTCGGACACAAAAGCTACATTCGCAAAGGAAGTTTGACAGCTGAGCGCTCACTATGTGGCGTTCGTATCTGAGCTCAGTGCTACCAGTTACTGAAAACTACATTACGTGTATGCCGCATTTCAACTTGGTCAATAACGTATTCGCGATGTCAACAAACAAAAAACGATTAATAACATTTCTAAACAGTCAACTATATGCATTTCACATATTTCTTGGCTAAAATTTGTTTATTCTACGTAACCGAAAATTTGATCATTCGGGGTTTGCAACCGTTACAGGTACCCGTGTTTAAGCATAGGTATTCTTGCCGCCTGCCCCGCAAAGATCCTGAGCACCCTCCATAAATCTAAATCTCCGTATTATTTTTGTCCCTACAGCCCTATAACTGGTTTTTATGAGGTGTCATATGTATTACCAAATGGATAAAGGTTCAACTTGAATATTAAAAATCTCTGAAATTATATTGTGAAACCTTTCGATTTTTGGACAATTAATGCAACGTTAATTAATCTTTTGGCGTTATAAATATTAACCGTCTAGAAGTATTTCGATTTTGGTGTCGAAACTCTTCAACTGGCTCTGTCGAGTAAGTCACTCACACTCAGGCATTAACTGGCGGGTATTTCAAAATCGCCGGATGTTTAAAACCTACATAATATTACATTTAAATTTTATAATAACATGTATGTGCTCGCCCGCTTCACATTTTTAACGTTTTCTCGACTTTACCGAAACAAAAGCTCTTAATAAAACGTTGGACGTTGAACGTTTTTCACAATATAAATAAGCTGCAGTCGACGATGTTTTATCGATAGTCCGTCGTGCCAATGACAGAGAATGCCATCGGTTATATTTTCTTGAATAAAATTGCAACATATATTTAATTGCAAAAATGATAAATATTAATATCATTTCCCGGCTTGAAAATATTTTTCAACAATATTATGAGTTTGAAATTACCCAATAATTATTTATTTTTAGGTGAAATTTTATTCGCAAGAAGCTCGCATCCGGTCGGACATTTAGGATCTATTGAACCGACTTTTGGAAAAGTTTTTTAAATTTACTACTTGAGGCCTGTTGGATAATACGCACATAGAGATGGAACTTTTGTTGCACTCTTAAAGTAGTAGTCTCGCCACAGTCATGTTGAAAAGTTTATTCTCCGCTCCATCGATGAAAGCTTCGAAATATTGCGAAATATCCTAATTTAAATCGCTATATCTCTGAAACTAGACGGTCAAAATTCATGATTTTTTTTACCCACTTCGAAATATGTTCCCCTGTAATTGAGAATTAAAAAAAAATCTGTAGAAAAGTTTTGAAGTTATTGCGTGAAATGTGAAATTCTTCACTGCTCCCTATAAGAACACGTGTAAGACCATGAAATCTGTGATTGCCGATATCTCGAAAACAGACGGTGAATCCTTTTGAAATTTTGCAGGTAATCATGTAAGGGCGGGGTAAAGTATTTAAATTTTTTGTTTTCATTTTTTTTAATTTTTTTAATGAATGCATAATATCTCAAGAATATTGTGTTCAAATTTCAAGTCGATCGGAGTAAAATTGACGAAGTTATGAGTATTTGAGCGTCTATTGCTCCATGCCGGGTTTTATACCTGGGCGACAGCTGCGCGGCGCGCTATTGTATTTTTCGACCCCGAATAAATTTCTTGATAAACGGGCCTGTTCCGGTCCCGTTATGTATATTCGAGGCATGGTGTATATTAGTATACACATTAGTCTGTACATCAGTTGACCGCTGTATGCCGTGCTGAGCAGTAGCAAGTCACACTAACAGTTTGAGTCCGTTTTCGTTCGTGTTCGTACCTCGAAAAATGCCTCGAAAAATAAGCAGACAAGATCGTGAGAACGGTATTGAGCAATTGTGCCGACCGAAAAAAAAGGGCCTCCTCAAAAGCGTAAAAACGACGAACCGTTAGCTAATAGCGCGTCAGCGAATTTTTTTAAAAATAATCCCGCTGGGGTGGTAGAAGACATCCAAAAACATTATCGAATGATAGATTTCGTTCTTGTTTTTTCGACTATTGCTACTGTAGTCAAATGTGTGAAGTGTGATGGAAAAGTTACATTCCAAACATGCAAAAAAGAAGGTCTTGGTTTCAAGATCAAGGTTACATGTGAAAAGTGTAAACAGCCTCACTACATTCCATCAAGTGAAAGAATAGACAGTGGTGTATACGATGTCAATTATCGATTTGCTTTCGTAATGCGAGTGTTAGGCTTAGGTTTAGCCGGATGCAATAAGTTCTGCGGACTAATGGATTTGGCGAGTGCTTTCTTATCGAAACCAGCCTATAATTTATATATGAAAAAACATTGTGAAGCGATACAAAATGTGGCCAAGAAGTTCTTCGCATCGGCTGCACAAGAAGAGAAAAAAGCAATGTCTGAAGCAAATAATGTAGAAGAAACGTCAGAATTGACTGTATCAGGCGACGGCACTTGGAAAAAAAGAGGATTCTCTTCGTTATTTGGCGTTGCTTCTCTAATTGGATATTGTACTGGAAAGGTACTTGACATTTTTGTAAAAAGCAGTTACTGCCACGGTTGTAAGACTTGGAAAAACAAATTGGATTCTGCCGAATACGAAGCGTGGTACGAAGAGCATGTGGATAGCGGTGATTGCAAAGCCAACCATGAGGGACCCTCTGGAAACATGGAGGTATCAGCAATTATAGAAATGTTCGAACGATCGGTGGAAAATCTTGGGGTGAAATATCGTAACTACATCGGAGGCGGTGACTCAAAGACGTACAGCGGCGTTGTCAAAACCTTATGGTGAAGATTTTGTGATAAACAAAAAAGAATGCATAGGGCATGCCCAAAAGAGAATGGGAACACGTCTGCGTGGACTAGTAAAAACAAGCCTAGTTGACACGAAAACCAAGGCCGGAAAGATCGTAAAAAGAAAAAGCCTTTCTGGCAAAGGAAAGCTCACTGCTAAAATGATTGATAAATTGACGGTTTACTATGGACTAGCTATTCGACGTAATTATGATTCAGTTGAGAAGATGAAAAATGCCATATGGGCAACTTATCATCACTACAGTTCAACCGACGAGAACCCACAGCACGAGAAATGCCCAAGCGGCGAAGACTCCTGGTGCGAATGGCAGCAAGCTGCAGCTGCAGATGCTCTAGAATCATTCAAACACAGCTACACAGCCCTTCCTACTGACGTTCTGGAAGCCATTGAGCCCATTTATAGTGACTTGAGCAACGACGCACTTTTGCAGCGATGTCTTGGAGGTTTCACGCAAAATAATAATGAGAGTCTCAATCAACTTATTTGGAAAATCTCTCCAAAGTCAGTCAGTGGCACCTCTACAATTGTGGAAATTGCAGCTTATGTAGCTGCATGTACCTACAATGAAGGTTCTTTCGCTTTGTTGGCCTTTATGGAAGAGATGCAAATCAGTACAGGGCCAAGTTCTCACGAATGGGCCCGACAAGTTGACGATTTGCGAATTAGTAGAGCAGAGAAACAAGCGGCGCACGACAGTAAAGAAGAAAGAGTTTTGCGTAGACAAACGCAAAAAGATGCTCTCGATCATCTTGATGGAAGCCTTTTGCTCTACGGACCTGGCATCGACGACTTTGAGTGAGTATAAGAAAATTATCGAGTTTTATTTTGAATTTCTAAAAATTCAAAGATAATTGAAAAATCTGAAAAAATTCATACGTATTCAGAAAAATGAACGAATCACGAAAAAAAATTGGGTTGCGGGGAAATTGGTTGACTAATTTTTTTTTTTCATCATTTTGTTAATAACATTTTGGAATTTTTATTATGCAAAATTAATCTTTTGGGTACCTTTAATATGCATGAATTTTCTCAGATTTTTATGCAATCGAGAAGTGTTCTCAAACTTATGTGCAATGAGCGCTAAGCGACCAAACTCTTCTGCGTTTTTCTGAGACTTGTCATATTTGAAGTCCGTGTGCACGATAACTCAAAATCTACTGGACCAATCGCTTTGAAATTTTGCACAGTACTTCTTCACATAATTCACCAGGTATTGTCGAGAGCTTTTTTGTTTTTTTTAATAATTACTAATTTTTCAACAATAAATTAGCCGATTTTTTTTAGCGAAAATCGGGTTTTTGGCTCCCAAGTGCTACGAAAAATCGAAAAATCGAAAAAAAAAAAAATCCTCCCGTCATTACCTCGAGAAACATCTCCTTTAACAAATGCATTTTGATTTTTTTGTTTCAGATGATTCTGTTGCGAGTTATGGTGCACACCGCAAACCAACTTTTTTTCGAGGCGCCTCCGGGGTTTAATTTTCACTCGCTCAATTTTGAATATTTTGCAATGCAAATTTAGGAGAATGTTGTTCAAATGTTACTTTATTATATGTAATTTTTTCAATAAACGAACACTATCCGTTACGCCAAAAAAAAATCTTAAAAACATGCCTTTTTTTCGCCGAATTAACTTTACCCCGCCCTTAAAACAGGTTTCCTGATACAAGCATCGGCTGACCCCAAATCTGAATTCTTAGCACATTTCAACAACGCGAATGGGACCCCATTCTTCCTCACAGACGGCTCTAAATCTGACCCAGGCACCTACGTTGGTCTGGCAGTCTATTGTCCCTCCCTCTCCATATCCCTTGAATACCGGATATCGTCTTTTGCCGCAATCTTCTCAGCCGAAGTTCTCGCTATTCTCCACACTATTAAATTAATTATGGCCAACAACATTCCTATTGCATTCGTTTTCACGGACTCTCTCAGTTGTCTTCAATCTCTCCGCTCCTTCTCGACTTCGCGAACGTGTTGCCCATTCACCATCGGCATCCTCAAAGCCCTTCTCGAAGCAATTAATCAGAACATACACCTAGTTTGGATCCCAGGCCATCACGGAATTCCGGGCAACGAAGTCGCGGATTCCCTTGCAAAATCAGCCATTTCGGTCGGCGAAACCTTTTTCACCTCTCTTCCGCCCTCAGATCTTTTCCCTATTGCACGAAAAAAGTGCCTTGACTCTTGTGGCCGTCGTCTACGATTCGAGGGTACCTACAAGGGCACCTCCTACTTCCAAAATTACTACACAGCCTCTTCTAAAACGTGGTTTACTAAATTCAAACGTCTGAATCGAAAATCTATCGTAACACTCTCCAGAATGCGTTCGAATCATTACAGCCTTCAAGCCAGCCTCTTTAGAAAACGCCTCTCTCAGCCTTCGGTCTGCTCATGCGATTACGAATCACAGGACTTAAACCACGTTTTCTGGGCCTGCCCTGAGCATCACCTACATCGTTCTATCCTCATTCATTCTCTAGCCGAAGCAAACATTTTTCCTCCATTCAATATTGAATCTCTAGTAGCAACACCCAGCTCACGAATTATCACTGCCATCATGAAATTCATTAACTCTACAAAAATGTCCATATGATTTCACATCATCCGCATTTAACATATACCAGTTCACGCCCCGGCGCATGTCGCCACCTCATAGTTTAAAGTGGTTGGCACGACGCGCGCGCTTCCCACTCAGCCACCGCTACCACAGCGGGTGGCGCGCGCGTCGGGCTTGCAGGCCCGTTTCTATAATACTTCTCAGATTTACTCATCCCTACTTCACCATCATCTACTCGCCAATTACATGGCCGTATGGTCAAATCGCTCTAGAGCGTAGACCGGAGCCAGCCCAAAGGAACTAAAGAAAGAAAAGTTGACGCGAGGCTCGCGTCGACGCGTGCTGCTTAACGAGCATTCCTCACCCGTTTTAGGTTAGCAGCATATATGCATAACGAGCGCATGTAAATGCGTTTACGACCTTTAACGGGTTATAGGCGCA
Source organism: Ophion ventricosus (assembly GCA_963932345.1). Lineage (NCBI taxonomy): Eukaryota > Metazoa > Arthropoda > Insecta > Hymenoptera > Ichneumonidae > Ophion > Ophion ventricosus. The sequence continues at coordinate 7,979,028 of OZ010718.1, forward strand.
ATGTACTTATCGAGAGTTGGCGGTTTGTAAAGTTTACTAGTGCAAACATTTGTTGTTAAAAAAAAAAAAATTACGTGAGTTACCGAAGACCGCTGGCGTTCGAAGTTTTATCAAAGCCATCGAAGGTTGCTTTCCGTAAACTATATTGTACTCTCGAAATTCGTTGTAAGTACATCCGTAAAGTTGCAAACTTTTTCGTACTCGTAATGCTGATGGCCTCAGCATTCACATTTCTGCTGGCTCGAAGTTATTATTTTACATGCAATTATCATTATTCATCATTCGGTGGTCACTTTCGATAATTGATCTTTTCGTTCGTCTCTTTAAAAAATATTACACTATCAGTGAATGGTATGAGGATGCAGTATCTGAATTTTCAATGGAATTGAAAAGTCACAAAAAGGTTAAAAAATTCAAAGAACAAGCTCTGTTATCCTTTTTTTTATTTTTCTCTTATCTTTGACTGTTTTTACCACGTTTTTATTAACTCGCTTTCTTGTCTGTCTGTTCGGTACAAATTTTGCAATCGATTTTTAACTAACTTCCGGATGAGCTAGAGACTTGAAACTTTAAACATAGCTCAGAACTGAATGACAATGCAATATTCACTCGCTTTCTTGCCTGTATGTTTGTTTGTTTGTCTGTTCGGTACAAATTTTGCAATCGTTTTTAAACATCGACAGCCGATAAACATATGCCTTGCCTTGTTAGTAACGCACTTCATCATGCTCAAACAAGATTGAGACTACCGTTTGTTTGTCTGTTTAAGCGTGAAGCTTCAAACATAGCTCAGAACTGGATGACAAACAAACAAATTGACAGACAAGATAAATATAAATATAAAAAAAAGTGTGTGTGTGAGAGAGAGAGCGAGAGAAAAGAAGAAAATGTAAAAAAAATAAATAAAGAAATATAGTTTAGTGAAAGAGAAAAATAATAATTAATAGTGAATAGTGCATTAGTAACGATTTCTACGATGGTCAAGGAGACAGCCACCCAAATTAAGCTATTTTTATTTCAGATATGATCAGGTAAAGAAAAACTGAAGTAAATCTGAAATTTGCCACATGTCTCTGTCATAATATCATCAAGATGTTTAAAATAGATTGCAAAATTTTACAAACACAAGACTAAAAAGCAGAAAAGAATTAATTAAATTTAAAAAATGTATTTTTAAAATCCCAGGTTTTTAAAATGGTCTAAAAAGTATAAAATAATTTCTCGTAGTCCCATACAGATTTATAACCCAATACAGATTGTCTTGAAAATTTGTGATTCTAAATTTTTAATAGCTATGAAAACAATTGTAAGATTTAAAACGAGAAACGTGGGGCGCAAGCAAAAGATAATTGATGCATGACTAGTTCACCTAAATCACTAACAATTTTATTGCACTGCAAATGATATGAACTGTTGGCAGGACAACAACTAATATTGTTTATTTCTCTATTCTCAGACATGTCTCTTCTTAAATATCTTTATTCTGGAGAAGGTTTAATCAGAACCATCTCTATTCCAAAATATCTCATGTCTAAAACATCTCTCTGACGATACATCTTTATTCGTAAAGATCACTATTCCACAATAACTCACTTCTGAAATATTACTGCTCTTAAATATCTCCATTCCACAATATTTCGTATCCGAAACTTCTCTATTCTTAAATAGCTGTATTCTTCAAAATCTCATGTGACATCCAAAACATCTCTATTCCGACAATTTAACCTTACAATATCTCTCTTCGGAAACATCTCTCTTCCGAAACATCTTTATTCCGAAACATATTTCTTCCGAAACATCTCTCTCCCGAAACATCTCTATTCCAAGAGCCTCTGCATTGCACTTGTTTTATTCATGGCCAATATAGTAAATGCAATATTACAGATCGGTTATACAAATGAAATTGATATGGAGTTGGCGAATGACGAATACAGATGTTTCGGAAGAAAGATGTTTCCGAAGAGAGATATTGTGAGATGAAATTGTCGGAATAGAGATGTTTTGGATGTCACATAAGATTTTGGAGAATACAGATATTTAAGGGGTTACGTGGGTTTGAAAATTTAAAAAAATCCATTTTTTTTAAGTTTGTTATCTATTAGTACAATATGTCTAGAATATTCTCCCAAAGTTTTAAGTCAATCGGAGTAAAAGTCTAGGAGAGAGAGCCTTTGGGAATTCCCCCCGTTGGGAAAGACCGGCCGGGAGCGACGCAGGTATACGCATTTTTCTCAAAACACTACTTTTGGAGTCAGTGGACACGATTTCTCAAAAATTAATGCACCGATCTTATTGAAATTTTGCACACTTCTTCAAAATAGCATTGACTAGTGATTGAACGAAGGTATTTTTTTCGATTACAACTAATTCTACAACGCTATATGTAGGGTAAATTGTACCAAAAATTGAACTATTTGGCATACAACTGTGTCAAAAATTCAAATTAAATTTTTTTTTAAAACCTTCGTTCAATCACGAGCTATACTTATCTACTAACAGAAAAAAATTGGTTTTTTAATTTCAGATAAAGCTATCATGAGTTATCCTGACCATCACTAGGAGACTTTTTTTTTGAGGGGTCTCCGGAAACCAGGTCCTATCGGCTGAATTTCCCAAATTTTTTTCAAATATTGTTGAAATGTTGCTCTTTTATGTGCTTAAAATTTTGAATAAAATAATTTATATATTATATTTTTAAAAAATAGAGGAAATATGCTTTTTTTTTACTTCGAAACCCACGTAACCCCTTAAGAATAGAGAAGTTCCGGATACGAAATATTGTGGAATGGAGATATTTAAGAGCAGCAATATTTCAGAAGTGAGTTATTGTGGAATAGTGATCTTTACGAATAGAGATGTTTCAGCAAAGAGATGTTTTAGACACGAGATATTTTGGAATAGAGATGTTTCTGATTAAACCTTCCCCAGAATAGAGGTATTTAAGAAAAGAGATGTCTGAGAATAGAGAAATTAAGAATAGAGTTGTTGTCCTGCCAACTGTTGTGTGAGTTTTCTCACCGACAGCTACACCCAACACTACTCACTATTATCTATTGCATGCGCCTCACGTTTTTCGTTTTAAATTTTACAATTATTTTCATAGCTATTAAAAATTCACAATCACAAATTTTCAGGACAATCTGTATTGGGTTAGAAATCTGTATTGGACTATAAATCTGTATGGGGCTACGAGAAATTATTTTATACTTTTTAGTCCGTTTTAAACAGGTGGTTTTTTTAAATAAATTTTTTATTTAATTAATTTTTACTGAAACTTCAACCAGGTTCTTGATTCGTTTTTCGTACTCTCGTAAACTCATGTGTTATTTTTTTTAAAAAGGCAATGGAAATTCAAAGGGGCTGAGATTTACCTCCAATTGATTGGGTCTAAAAAATGTTTTTCCCAATTTTTTAACACAAGTTTATTTAGCTTTATGCGGATTGCCGCAATTATGGAAACTGATAAAAAATGTAAAAAAAAAGTCATAATTCTTCTAGCAATGTTTGATTGAAAAAAAAATTATACCGATAAGAATTTGGATTTTTTTTCTTGTAATTTGTCTCTGTATCCGCTTCTGAAAAAAAGTATAAAAAATGTATGCATACTTTTCACGAGTAATGTAATTTATTAACCAGGCTCATTCGATGAATCCTCAGCAGCTCATTCTAGTTATACAAATAAATGCAAATTTTTACGAATAGCATTTGCGAAAGTTGCATTCGACTTACATTGAGATAACAGGAGTACGGTATGTTAAAAAAAATGGATTTTGAAATTGAGGTTGAATTTTCAAAGAGTAGTTTCCTATACCCGACGATCTTAAAAACGTGACTTTTTCCGCCAAGTAATTTTAAAAAACCCTCTGACAACAGATGGCTGTGCCTCTGCTGATAGCTTTCGATTTCGATCATACGATCGTTGACGACAACACGGACGTCGTAATGGTGCGTTTGGTCAAGGACGAGAGAGCCATCGCCGAGACGAAAGAAATCCTGAGGACGCAAGTTTGGACCGTTTACATGCAAAGGATATTCGAGCTCCTTCGCACGAGTGGTGCGTCACCCAAAATCATTGAAGACACTATAAGTGGGATACCAGTCGTGAGTGGTTTTTCAGCATTGTTGAAAAGCTTACAGTCGCGAGGCGTCGAGATTGTTATAATAAGCGACTCCAATACAATTTTCATAAATCATTGGCTCAAGCATCAAGGACTCGACGGTACGATTCGTGAAGTATTTACGAATCCCGCTTGGTTCGACGAGACGGGTTTGCTCAACATCAACATGTATCACATACAGAATTGGTGCGACTTGAGCGAAAAAAATATGTGCAAAGGCCACATTCTCGAGACTTACGTTGAGAAGAGATCCAAGGAAGGTATTAGCTTCGGAAGGATTGCATACGTTGGCGACGGTAGAAACGATCTTTGTCCTATTCTTCGATTGTCAAGTGCGGATCTGGCCTTTCCGCGACGTAATTATCCGCTCTCGAAGATACTCCAGGAGAAGCCGAAAGACCCGACTAGAGTACCAAAGGCTCAGATTTTGCCGTGGTCCGACGGTACAGATATATGGCATGAACTCGTCAAAAGGATTCCTGACCTGGCCCATGGGGATTATGAGATACAATGACGAACTTGTGTTATTCACGACTCATCGTATTTTTGGGGAAAAGCATTTTGTACGCAAGAACGATGTTTTACTCCGTTGTGGATTTTCTTTTATCGCGCAAGGTAGAAACGTACCTGTCGCTGTTCTGTACAAGCGAATCACTCCACGATCGTCAAGTGTGGTGATTCAAGACTATGACCTCGAGACCCTTTCCATGGACGCACGCCAACATTTCGTCCTGCCTGCAATGACGCAGATTTCGTCGCTCAGAAAATCATGTAGTTTTTAATTTACACAGCTTTCGCACAATTTGCAAACGATTTATATATTTTCGACGGATGCCAATCGGTTTTCGCGATTTGAAATTCTTCAGGAGGAACAGAAAATTGATGAAAATACTTGTTCCTTTTGCATATGGCCTGACACCAGTGAAAAAATTCAGTACACTCAATTGCATAAAGTTTTGAAGAAATAAAGCAATTATGAGTATTATCAAATTTTTGCCGGGGACATTTCAGCAAAATTCCCCAATAATTTGGAAAATGCAATAAACTTATTTTTTTCTATTTGTTTTTTTTTTCTTTCAATTTACCCTACCTCTACGATGCAAAATTCACAACAATGTAAATTTGAACTTACAGGTCGATGAGCGAAAATTTGCAGAAAATACAACACTAATAAGCATCACGCAATTTTTCACCAGGCATTATATCTAAATTCTCGAAGATTTCAAGAAATCAAATAAAATGAATGCATTTTTTAAAATTAACTTGTACGAAGTAATTTTTTTTTAGTGTTTAATTTTTGGCTATCAATGAAATACGAAAAAATGAATCCGACATTTTTTGGTAATCCAAACGACTAAAAAAAAATTGGGTAGTGCCCATTGTTGGTTTATTGTCTGCAAAATATCAGTAATATGAAGTTTTAAGTATAAAAAACGCTTAGTATCAGCGATGACATTGATCTTGGCATATATGTAAGGAAACATCATTCAGAGTAATACTGGCCTGGAAATTTATGGCAATTACGATTTGTTAAAAAATGATAAAACTTTAACGCTTGCAAATTAGTTGCTGTAAAAGTTGCGTTTTTTTGGGTTTGTTTGGATGATATTATGGGTAGGGGAGAGTGGGTCACATTGTGTCACGGAGCACAGTGAGCCATATGCGGTTTCTCGGAGGTTTGTAGCTCGTACATTCCGAAATTTTATATGTTGCGACGCGATTTATATTAGGTTTCGTCAAACCTAAAAGAAATATTATGGGGCAAATATTGTGGGGCAATTGTGCGGAGCACAATGTGTCATCGAGTTGTTGAGCATAATGAGTCGACCCCCAATGTTATTAGCAAATAATACCCGTTGTGGAATTATCGGTATGTATGAAAATCTGTTATCTGTGTTAGGAAAATATAAGAGTTTCAACCGGCTCGTTGTACCCTACGTTTCGCAGCACTTGGTACACTGTACCCACCTATCTGACACATTGTGCCCCACCCCTGGGGCACAATGAGCCGATCCGCAAATTTTTTCGAACCCATTATTTTAGGATTTTTAATCTTTTTGCAAAAAATATGGTAGCTTTATTGTACGCCCAAAGATCTATAAAATCGGTCATGACCTTTTTTTTTCTAATGAGACTGCTTTGGTAAGAGTAAAAATTCGATGAAAAAAAGTGACACACTGTGCCCCACCTTCCCTTACTATGAGTACACATGTGAGTAGACTTGTTATTTTCAAAAGTTCAATGCGTCATAATCTCCAAACAGAGGGTGACCGCCACATGATTCAGAGTCAGGATTACGCAGGACGAATATCCCTACCACATGTCTGCGGGTATTCGGCGAGATTTCTTTGGCTTTGTCAATAAGAGCCGACTTGTTTCTATGAGAAAAAGAAATGAAATGAAATAGTTTTCGTCTGTTAATCACAAGAGGAAAGATCTTACTTGGCGATCGGCCGGAACAACGCGACACCCTGTACGTCCGGTACGAGAGTAGTTGTTTCTTCCATCTGCGAAACGGACAATAAACCATCCACGTAGGCGTACGAGTGAACAACGACGCGTTGGTCTATTCCAGCACTCAGCATACGATTTTCCCCCACGAATTTTGCACCTGTGATTCACAGTAGTCAGTCATTTTTCAAGGGTAATCGTTTCGCCTATACATTGTTCTATACTAGCTAGCCATAAAGAATACCTGTAATTTGCGCGTAATGAATGGATGACGAACTCCAGGTGGTCAAAATACGAGCATTCGTTTTATACATTTCCGACGAAATTTCGACAACCACGAGACTCAGTAAATTATCGTCACCGCCGGTCAGCAAGAGCCATCGAGAATCGTCGATTTTACGAAAATCAAAGCTATTTATACCAGACTGATGAATCTTTATATTGGCAAACGGTACGCTCGTCTTTTCTTTCGCATCACATCTTGTTTCCTCGTCGTTCGATTGCCTGACAAGACTCTCGATGCTCTCGTTGATTCGCCAAAATTTGGCTATACCGTCGGTAGCCATACTCATCATTATCGTATCCGTGCCACGAACGAACGTGTTAACTTTCAGAGTGCAACGACTGCAATAATGCACAATGTGATCCAGTTGCAAAACATTTTTAGTGATATCGTAGAGCAAAATTCGTAGATATCCATCGGAGCAAGCGATCAAAATCACAACCATATTCGAATGTTTTACGTGATATCGAGCTTTTATATCCATGAAACGAGTTTCCGGATCGACGAGAAAAGCTGGCTTGACCAGTTGGCTATTTTTCTTGCGATCCTTGTCGCTCCCTCGCAACATGTAGGACAACAATTCGGTGCACGTCACGTCGTTATCAGTGAGCGTTTCCCGGCCAATCGCGACGCTCATTTCCCAAATTTTTAACTGAGCTCTTCCGCCTCCGGAAATCACGAGGTTTCTTGTTGATTCTTCATCGTTCTTCGTATTCAGTATCGCCAGGGATTTCACGTTTGATATGTGACCGTCGTACGAGCGCAAAGTCTTCATCCGATATTTCTGAAGCGTCGATTTTGGATTTTCAACGATACAGGACAGCCGGAGTGTACAATCCTCACTGGCTGATACGAAAATTTTGTGCTTACTGGAAGTTTCGACGGGCTCAACGCAGTAAATTTCTTTCGTATGAAAACCACTTATAATTGGAGGGTCGATATTTTGAAGCTCAGCCCCTAGCTCGTACACTCGTTTGTCTCTTATGTAGAGAAAATCCATTTTTCCGTCGCGTATTTTGCAATCCCAAGAACGGTGCCCACCACCGCAGATGAATCTTCGAACGATCCTCTTCAGCTTCATACTGTATACCATCAATTCGACCTGCAATATCGTGCAAAATGCCTGATCTTATCTTCGTCTGCAAGTATTCAACATTATCGTCTTCTGTTGGATGTCCACGAACTTATTGAGGGAATATTCTTTTTATTGGCACGATTTTTGGGAGTAACGCGTGACCAACAAAGGGGTACGAAAAAAGCAATCGGTAAGGTTTGAAAATTCAGTCAAGCTGGAATGTGTTAGAAATAATAGTGTACACCGACCAGTGATTGGACTGGGACCAGTGAATGGACGAAAGCTGATTTATTTTTACGGCCTTAGATCACTCCAATTTTTTTCCAAAAATCGATTTTTTTTTTGTTAAAAATGTAACTTAGTACCTATAAAATTATATTCCAAAATATTATGGGTGTGAAAAATCTCTAAGTACTCGATTTTCGAATTCTAGCGCAACCCCTCTTGATTCATGTCATGACTTTCTACTAACTTTAAACCCGTTTATCTCAAAACTACATTTTTCAAGTCGGCCGGACTCATAACTCAAACAAATTTCAACCGATTCACTTGAAATTTTAACTGTATATTTAGAATTACATGTTTTGAGGCACTACGTAGGATTTTTTAAATTATATTACATAGTTCTTTTTTTATAAACAATTTTCGGACGATTTTCTCATGGCATTTTATACTTTTTGTTTTAGAAATGCGCCATTTTGACAAAAAACAATATATCAAAAAAATCTTACGTACTTCTATAGCTGTTCTTATATATTATCGAAAAAAAACTTTAGTGTCTCGTCATAACTCAAAAATTGTAGGAGCTGTTGGTCCGGCCGTTGACATTTCAGAAATAAAGGCGTCATCGGAAAAATGCTGCACAGTCGCCATTTTGACAAGTATCGCTGTGAAAAAATAATTTTCTATAGTCAATTATGTGTATAATAAAACCCCTATTTTGTAATTCCGATTTATTTTGTGGCTTCGCTGGAAAAACATCACAAAATATGCCCTTTTTTTTGCCTCTAGAGTGGCCTACGGCCTTAAAATAAGTAAATAATATTGAATTGTCAATAAAAATTTGAATCACCATAATTTAGCAAAAAAATCACGTTTCGGTAAACTCAATTTCTTACTTTAATATCAAATTTTGACGCTACACGGTATTTTTCTAATTTGTGGTACTTGCATAGCGTGCAACTTAGTTACGATACGGATGTACACAGTAGGCGTTCTAAAGACGTAAACAAACGTTTTTATGAGTTTTCGAGGGTAAGTATTACTTTTATTATTCAAGATAGAATCAATCTTAAATTTTTTTTTTCATTACTGGTCAGTTTATCCTATTGATAATTCTTAACCCTTCGTAGTCACACTTCCAAATTCAATTGCGGTGGTCACACCTGGGTCGATTCTACCCGGTCAGTTTTCAAAAAAGTATTGTGACCGAACTATCCGTCCGAAGTGATTCAAAAAATTACGGAACATGCTTTGAACTTTCTAGATGATGTACGAAAAATTTATTTGCAAGCATTAAAATGGCGACATGTTGAAAAAAAAGCATAAAGAGGTTAAAACGTAAAAAAGACACATTTTCGCTCAAAAAATCATAGTTCAGTGAATTTACAACATTTTTACCTAAAATTTGGACGTGATACTCCTTAGATATGCTACTGTTGGGAAAAAATAGTAGCATAGTGCGCGTTCCAAAAAAAGTATTTATTCCGACATGTGAAAAGGGTAAATTTTATGGTATGAGGATACTTGATACTCCAGGTAAGATGGCGAATACAGTCCCATTCGAAGCCGGGAATTATTATATATTTTGCGCCAAAAATTAATCGACGGGTCGATTCTACTCCGGGTGAGCACGAAGGGTTAAGCATGAAAATAGGTAGAGCTGTTTTACGAAATGAATTGGGCATAAATCATTTGTGCAGTAATTTGCGATATCGCAGAGAAATTTGCACCGTTATAGATATAAGCGTAGCGTAGAAAAATGGAATAGCGTCACGACATTCGACACGATCTTTCCTCAGTCCACGTCTCTCTATCAGAATTTTATTCTCTAGGCCGTTGCTTGACAATTATTCTCGTATTGTGAGATTATTGAATTTTTTTTTAAATATTACGAGTTAACGTCTCCTAAGCGATTCATACTTCTTCGAAGCAACGAGCGTCTGGGGGATCTCTTAGATGCTGGAAATAGTGAAGTAGCAAAATGTTGGGTCAAAAGTGTAAGGGATGGTAAAGGCCTCTAAAAAATTGTGCAAAGCCGAAGGAACATTGGAAACTTACTTCCTTGAAGCCTAAAACGTAGAGATCATTGTCCGTTGCGAAAATCCTACAGACCCAGTCCATTGGAATTTTGTTCAAATGAAGCGCTCTTATTTCCTTCTTACTGTCCCGAAGCTCGTAAAATCTCACAGCACCGTCACGTCCAGTGCTCATAAGTTTGTTTGCACTGATTGCGAATGACTGGACACCGAGTCTTCCATGAATTTTTGGAAATGTTTGCACCGGCGAAGGGCTTCCGGAATGACCTTCGCTCAAGTCATAAACGTAAACGCTGCCGGCTCGATCACCGCATATCAGGAGGTTTTCGTGAACGATGGCCGCGGTGGTCCAGCGCTCGCGGCTCATGGGTAAAACGAACGTTGATCGAATTCTCACGATCCCCCGAATTCGATCGATTATGATCAATTGACCCGCGTCACCACAGACGATTATCGTTTCGTTGCTCAGCCAGTGAAGCGAGAAGATTTTTGATTCCATTACTCTTGCTTCCAAGATCTTTCTCAACTTCTCACCTGGGGCATCCGGGTTCACTAAAATTTAATGAAATCAAATCATTAAAGGAATCACCGATATTGGGGTTAAGCAGCGTTATCCCGGGTAATACCGGGATGAATGTGCGCTGAGGCGCACACCAGATAGCTTTACTGAGTTTTCAATGGCAACCAGGATTCGTAAAAATCCGAAATTTATTATAAATATCGAAAATATCCGATATTTTGATATATATCCGATTTTTTTATATTTGTGATATTTATAAAAATAACCCCTATTGTTTTGCTGTTTTTTAAAACTACTTTGTTAGAGTGTGTTGCTAATTCAAAAAAAAAAATATGGATGTGAAAGTAAATCCCAATTTTGATTATTTTGATATTTATTTATTTACATATTTTTTTACGATAATCAGTCTTACACATTTTAAAAATCAAGTCTTTCCATTTTAAAAATAATTAGGTACGTTTCTCTTTTTACCTAATAAATCAACAGTCAAAATAAAAGTTCCTATTAAACTTCTCACATTTATAAGCTCTAATATCTTTAGTATTGATAATTAAATGTTTTTTTTTTAATTAACAAATATCGAGCTACGAATCTGACACTGATTGTGTAGTCTGATGAGTTGTTGTATAGAACGTAACAATTTTATAATTGTTGCGCGCACGCACCCATCAGAGCCTAGCCAACCAAGCCTCAATTTAACGTCATATTATTATCATAATTCATAGCGCAACCAACATCTTTAGTTGTCTAAAACCGTTGTTATTCCACAAATGAGAACATTGACAACAATGGAAGAAACACAGCGGGTCGAAAGACAGTGGTATTGTTTGAAATTTCGGCACTTACAAAAAATATTGGGAGCCTTTTTAAGGGGTTACGTGGGTTTGAAAATTTGAAAAAATCCATTTTTTAAATTTTATTATCTAATAGTACAATATGTCTAGAATATTCTCTCAAAGTTTTAAGTCAATCGGAGTAAAAGTCTAGGAAAGAGAGAGCCTTTGGGAATTCCTCCCGTTGGGAAAGACCGGCCGGGAGTGACGCAGATATACGCATTTTTTTCATTTTTAAAAAATATTGTTGAAATGTTGGTCTTTTATGTGCTCAATGGGCAACTGTCAACCACATGCGATTTCTCGAAGTTTTGTTCGCTTGCAAAATGTGAAATTTTATGTGTTGGCCCGTGATTTATATTAAGTTTATGCTGGCCTAAAAGAAAGTCAATAGCAGCTCACGAAGAATTATCAAAAGTACAAAATTAATTCGAGCCTCGAAAAAAAAAATCGCTTGCCGGGAACACGTCAAATATTGTTAGGCAATTCTGTGAAGCACAATGTGTCATCGAGTTGTTGAGCACAATGAGTCGACTCCCAATGTTATTGGCAAATAATACCCGTTGTGAAGTTATCGGTATGTATGAAAATCTATTATCTATGTTAGGAAAATATAAGAGTTTCAACCAGCTCGTTGTATCCTACGTTTCGCAGCACTTGACGCACTGTACCCATCCATCTGACACATTGTACCCCACCCGTGGGGCACAATGAGCAAATCCGCAAATTTTCTTCGAACCCATTATTTTAGGATTTTTAATCTTTTAGCAAAAAATATGGTAGCTTTATTGTACGCCCAAAGATCTATAAAATCGGTCATGACCTTCTTTTTTCTAATCAGACTACTTTGGTAAGAGTAAAAATTCGATAGAAAAAATGTGACACATTGTACCCCACCTTCCCATATATATCGTAATATATATCATGCGAACCCTGATGGCAACACAATCGAAATGAGGAAATGATCTTAGACAATTGAAAATACATAGATCATCGAGTTAAATAAACACCACTTGCGTATACCTTCAAATACTTCTAGATGCCCATCTTTCGAACCTAAGCCAACTTTCGTTCGATCCGGTGAAATATGCATTACGCAGTAACTCGAGTATCTTGGCAAATTCAGCGATTCGCCAATATCTTTCGAATTCTGATCGTAACTGATCAAGTGTCCTCCATCCATGAAAATGAGAACTTTACGACATTGCGTGTAGAAAACAAACTTTGGTACTTTCTTTTCGTCGCTCGCGTATACGGGACAACCCTCGAGAATATTTACGGATTCGAACGGCCAAACATTCACAGCTCCATCAGCTCCACCGGTAAATATCTTTTTATCATCCTCGGAAACGTCGATGCTCCAAACCTCAGCACCGTTGTGAATTTCCACTTTGTCCAAGAGCCTTCCATCCAGCGACCACAAGCACATTAGAGAATCCTCACCGACGCTTATGATTTTTTTCTTCCTCACAATTGATCTCCATACTCTTGCTGTATGCCCGTACATCGTCGTCGTAAGACTGACGTTACAATTTTCCCAATTTACCTCGTTTGCGTCCCGTACAACTTTATCCTCGACTTTCCACAGTCTTACCGTTCTGTCGTCGGACGTCGAACTTATCATTTTTAGTGCGGGGTCGTAAGTAACGGAAAATATAACACCCTGCGGGATAACGAAGAAAAAAATGATTTAATGAAAGAAATAACGGAATTCAACGGCAATCGAGCAGAGTTGGACTGGACGAATACTTGGATGGGCGACGGCTTAATCGAGCATCAGAAAAAAATATTATAAATAAAACACTAAATGAACAAGTGATTTAATCAGCCCAGCACAATGCTGCACGAAAAAAAAAATAAAAACACCCAACAGTGTTGAACATATTGAGAACTATGATTTTCGGTAACAGCGAAGAAAAAATGTATAAAAGGTCAAGATTTTAACAAACCGACAAATTAATAGTTTGCGTCAAATGTCTATTTTTTTTTATTTTAATTTACATCAAAATATGGTTCACGTGTACTTTTGGTATCCAGGCACCAAATAATGATTTTGAATTTTTTTTTAAATGAATTCTTCATAAAAATATTAATTTATCAGTCTCACAAAAAGCTCTTAAAAAAAAGGCTGATCATTTATGGTATTTGAATGAAGAGTTGGCTGCTCTGGTTTTATTCAATGACGATGTAGAAGTAAAAAAAATGTGTGAAGCCACCCAGAATCGAGAGAATACGATTGTAATAAAAAAACAGCGGTATGTTATTGACGAAAAAAAAATCGAATTATTTTTGCAGAATGATTTGAGTGAATTCTGTTCTAACAATTCATTGACGCTCTGTATAATATTTTATTTGCTTTACGACTTCCTCGAAGTAGATGTATCACTGTGGTTTAATCACGAAAGTTATAAGGAAAATTTGGATTTTTTTTAGAAATCTGAGGACAATAGATGACGTTGCAGAACGTGGTATTGCATTAATAGAATAAGATAATAATTGTTTAACGAGAAACAACTGCAATATATTTTACAAGTAGTACAAGAACATCGTCAACGTTTTCCAGATTGTACAAAAAAAAATACTTAAATTAATATCAATTTTTCAAATAAATTTTATATTTAAAATTAAATGTATCGTTTTAGAAAAACTATAAATAAAGAGAAAAAATTACTCGTATTTTACAATTTTCATCAATAGTAAACATTAAAAAGTAAATTTATAAAAATTGGCGTCATTTTATTTATATAACAATTTAATAACAATTTCACGAAAATAGCAACCTTTCTCCAAAAAATGAATTTGTTAAGCCATTAACTATTAAACTATTCAACTTTTAAATTATTTCATGACATGATTTTATAGAAAATGAAATGATCTACAAAAAAGGTCCCATGACATTTTACGATAAGCCTGATAGTTTCGCCGGACAAGTGAAAAAATCTTGAAATTTACTATAAACTCAACTTTGACCTTGAATAGTTTTTGAAAGAGTAGATTTATCATAAACTAATCGGAAACTTTTTTTATAGAGCGTTCAATTCCCGACACAAATATGTATTGGGCATTTTTTAAGTGTACACGCTGGCGAGTTATAAAATTCTAAAGTAACGAGCAAGGTTTCTTCATGTTATTAGAATGGGAAATAGAAAATCGCGATGAGGAACCTCTTAATATTAATACTTAAAGCTCATATTGTAACAAACGTCTTATTTCACCTTACTGCAACTACGGAATGGGGGAATTTGAAAAAAAAATTGTCGATTTTTTTTATCGCCCTAAAATATATTCTTTTGAGAGAAGTGGACAGAAAATTTCTTGTGCACTAACCTTGTGACCCCTTAAACGCTGAAGAATAGCGATATCTTTCGCATATTCGCGATTGTGTTGCACTTGCCATATCAATATTTCCTGAAAGACTGTCCCACTGAAAACGACACATTCTCCACCATGCTTCGCTAGTACAGAGCCTCCGTACCTGATACACGTTTGTAAGGTAAATATGTCGTGAATTTTTATGTTAAATACATTTTATACTGTTCCAAAACAATCTAGTCTTTGTAACCTATTCTCGTCAGTTTGATTTGCTAATTCACCGAAATATCAGAGAGAAATAGATAGATAGAGGTTGAGATAGAAATTGTCAAAATCAGTAGAAATTGAGAGAAACATAGAAGCGACTGATTATTTCAAACAGTGGCAAACTTTCAGTACACAATCAAGCAAACTTCACGTAATTGTCATATGACACACTGCAAAGAAGTATTCCAGCAATAATTCAGGTAATCAATACTGAGACATCAAGGATGTTAATTTACTCTGATCTTATCCTGGTGTTATGGCGTTTTCCATCCAAATTCTTGAGTCAAATCTTGCATTAATATTTTTTAAATCCATTCAAGATTTTGCTGGCCAACTTAATCGTACCAATTTTAATCAAGATAATCGTGAACTTTCCTCATTGGTGTTATTAATTGATAGAACAGATCGGGCTGAGTTTACAGATTAATTGTTCTGCAGAAAAGTGACAAGAATAATAATCGCTGCGAGCAAAAAATACTACAATTATTCATTGAGTTTTGCAATTTGAAAAATCTTCGTTGACACACTACAAAGCAGTTTTTCAGCAATAATTAAAATGAATTATTACTATTACAAGATAAGTGTAAACTTTGCCTAATGTTGCTGTTAATTAATGGAACAGATGCAGTTGAATAAAGTTTACAAATTAACTGTTGTGCAAAAAAGAGGCAAGAATAATAATCGCGACGAGCCATCTTTAAATTACAATAAAAAAAACTCCATACAATTATTATTTGAACGTTAAAATAAAAATAATTAATCTCTGCAGTGATTTTTAAGGTTCTACGATTCACTACACTCCATTCTGTTCTCTATTTTTCAAACGTCTTTATAAGTTGCGCAAAGTAAATATTTCTTTCAGTACACAATCAAGCAAACTTTACATAATTGTCATATGACACACTACGAAGAAGTATTTCAGCAATAATTCAGGTAATCAAAACTGAGACATTGAGGATGTTAATTTACTCTGATCTTATCCTGGTGTTATGGCGTTTTCCATCCAAATTCTTGAGTCAAATCTTGCATTAATATTTTTTAAATCCATTCAAGATTTTGCTGGCCAACTTAATCGTACCAATTTTAATCAAGATAATCGTGAACTTTCCTCATTGTTGTTATTAATTGATAGAACAGATCGGGCTGAACAAATTTTACAGATTAACTGTTCTGCAAAAAAGTGACAAGAATAATAATCGCTGCGAGCCATCTTTAAATTACAATAAACAAACTCCCTACAATTATTATTTAAGGCCTTAGGCCACTCTAGGATTTTCCAAAAATCGATTTTTTTTTTGAATATGGCTTGTACCTATAAAATTATATTTCAAAATTTTATGGGTGTGAAAAATCTCTAAGTACTTGATTTTCGAATTCTAGCGCAACCCTTCTTGATTCGTGTCGTGACTTTCTACTAACTTCAAACGCGTTTATCTCAAAACTATATTTTTCAAGTCGGCCGGACTCATAACTCAAACAAATTTCAACCGATTCGCTTGAAATTTTAACTGTATATTTAGAATTACATTTTCTGAGATACTACGTAGGATTCTTGTATTATATTGCATAGTTTATTTTTTATAAACAATTTTCTGATGGTTTTCTTATGGCATTTTGTACTTTTTGTTTTAGAAATGCGCCATTTTGACAAAAAACAATATATCAAAAAAATCCTACGTACTTCTAAAGTTATTCTTATATATAATCGAAAAACCTTTAGTGTCTCATCATAACTCAAAAATTATAGGAGCTGTTGGTCCGGCCGTTGACCTTCCAGAAATAAAAGTGTCATCGGGAAATGCTGCACGGTCGCCATTTTGACATTTATCGCCGTGAAAAAATAATTTTGTATAGTCAATTATGTGTATAATGAAACCCCTATTTGGTAATTCCGATTTATTTTATGGCCTCAAATGTAAAAATAAAAAGAAATAATCTCTGCAGTGATTTTGAAGGTTCTACGATTCACTACATTCCGTTGCGTTTTCTATTCTTCAAACGTCTTTATAAATTGCGTAAAGTAAATATTTAATATTCTCAAAATTCCACGTATTGTAGGGAGTACAAAAATCGAAAACAATGTATAGAATTGGAAGAGTTCTAGAAAGAGAACAAGAGCCAGGTTAAGGTACGAAAATATAGGACAAGGAGGCACTGAAAGGTAAAATTAATAAAGGAATAAAAGAGCAACCGAACAAAGAATTGTGCGAGTATGTGAGAGTCTTCGAATGCATGGTAAGAAGGGAAGCATAAAGGAGAAAAAGAACAACAGATAAATGTTAAGAAAAAAAGAAGAAAAAAAAGGGTATCAATGTACAGAGGAGAGAGTGTAAAAACCCGCAACGGTATACTTGGAAATAAAGAGGAAATAATATTCTCCAAGCAACTTTAGTTGCATCGATGTGCGACGCTCCATGTCGAACCGACACAACTTTTCCTTCCATAAAATACGCGATCTGCGTCAAATAAACAAAAGGATACAGGATACAACGCTCCTGGCACCAAAAAGTTCGAGTGTCGCCATTACGCGTATCGTAAAAGCATAAATTGTTGTGAGCAAACAGTACACACAACAAAGTACGATTTCCTTCCTGAGTCCATCCGAGGGCGATGATCCAGTCGTCGAAACGTTGGACGGAGCGCGTTGTGAGCCTGTAGAACAAGGCAAATTTTTTTTTTATCGATATTCGAAGACTCCAGATTCCTTCGACAAACTTACACTACTCGACGGTCAGCGATCAGGAGCTCGCAGATACTCAAGTTCTTTCCGCCATAAATGTATAAGTCATTGGCGTCTCCCCTGACGATACCATGAATATTATCGTTTTCGAATACTTTGAGTTTATCCACGAGACACCCGCCTTCGATCAGATAAACGTTGACGCAATTGCCGACTCCTGGGAGAAAAAAAATCAACAATTTCAATAAACGAGCGTTTGCTCGTTGGTAAAAAGAAAGTAAAAAAAAAAAAAAGACGCGCCTACCTATGCACACATATTTATTCACGCAACGTATGGCCAATACATCGCTGCACAAAGTGGCCGATAACATGTTTTCTTTTAACAATAGTAATTCATGAGAGGTTAGAAGAACGCGCAGCAACGAAAAAAAAAAGAGGCAAAGTACACGTGGTTCAAACTACGAATAAGTTAGGTTAGGTCGAGTCAGCTGTTGTGTAAAAATGACAGTTTACGTGTTGGTGTTTCCAATTTTCGTCTCTCGTCGCGCGATGTGATGACGTAACGGGATCTTGTGCAGACGTCCATTCGAATTCGAATCTTCGAATGATCGAGGACCATTCCTCGCACAATCGATCGCTATTGACATCGGTACAATATCCATCGTGACGCGATCTCGTCCTCAAAATTTCTCGAAATTTACACCGCCAAATATGAGAATTAAACACACTTTTGACGTATTAGCTCGATCGAACGAGGTTATGTGTGTCGTGTGACAAAACAGCGTATTCGAGACGTTCGGATGAAATTACTCGCCAGTGTATGTAGAGAATGAATCAAATCATTTAGAGAAAAGTTTGTCAAATAGTTCGCGATTTACGCAAAAAATCATCGTTCAGCCTTGATCTCAATATTTAAATTATCATTCTCCATCGTATTTGCTGTGCGTACTGAAATAAAATGTATCCTTGATTGTTGGAATAAACACTCGCGACATACTCTCGACGTAAAAGGTCTCAAATGATTGAAATTCTTTCCATTTCCATTCATTCGCGCGATACCTTGGGTACGTAATGTTGCGTAAGATATCGTGATTGCCAAATTATCATATATCATTTTTTCAGTCCCTCAACTTCGAACCTTGTTAATCGAATCTTTAATTCTTTGCCATTAGTGTACGTGCAAATTAATCGCGATGTATAATTTTCCCCGCGTACTTTTGTCTCATTCTTTATACCGAACTATAATCACATTTTCTCTACAAAATTGTCTAGAATGGCATGTATAGTTTCAAATTAATTGCCAAAGTAACAATAAGATTGATAAATTTCTGACAATAAATTTTTTATGTACAGAAATAAACGTGTAGGAAGTAAAAAATACACAGCGGACTAACAATTGTTGGATCATTATATTATCAAATACATATCGATTGTTTCTAGGTAAGGTAAATTTGAAAGTTTAAGAATTACAAATAATTGTACTTGTTCATACGAAATGATCTGATGAGTCGCGAGTGGACACGTTTTATGGCTTCACTGTTATTCCTTTTGCGAAGAATTCTTCAATTGCATAGATTCGACCATGTGGGTGTTCGGCTATGGATCTCTCATATGGAAAGTGGACTTTCCTTACGAGAAGAAGCTCGTCGGCTACATCGAGGGTTACGTCAGACGATTTTACCAGAAGAGCACGGACCACAGAGGAATACCGACAAAGGTCAGTTTCTCTTTGCTTTCCTCAATCCTTTTGCGTTGTCCAATCCCTTTGCTTTTGATCAATTCCGTTACTTCAATCAATTCCATCGCTTTACTTTGATCAATCCCTTCGCTGTGATCAATCGCTTCACTTTGCTCAATTCCTCTGCTTTGCTCATTACTATTCTTTGTACAATTCTGCCAAATTATCGATTCTCTCCAAAGTGCCAATAAAGCCAACCGCCTCTATGTCAAAAGCGTTGTTCTTTTCCAGCCAGGCCGCGTCGTAACTCTCCTGGAGTCAACGAATTGCGAGGACCGAGTATGGGGACTGGCGTACAAAATAGCTCCTGAAAACATAGACAACGTAGTGAATCACTTGGACTTTAGGGAAAAGGGCGGTTACGCTCGCAAGACCGTTCTCTTTCATCCTCGCGATCCGTCGCTGCAGATCAAACAAGACGCTCTGAAAAGTCAAACATCGGTGCATAGCCCGTTGCACGAGAATTCCGAGGTAGCTCCAACCACCTCGGAAGAAAGGCCGTTTCACCTGACGATCTACATAGGCAGCGAGGATAATCCAAATTTCGCAGGAGCTGAAAGTATAGAGACCATAGCGAGGCACATAGTCGAGGCGAGCGGACCCAGCGGCGCAAACACCGAATATCTCTACAAATTAGCAGCCGCCATGAGAACGGTCGCGCCGCGAATAAGAGACGACCACTTGTTCAACCTGGAAGTAGCTGTGAAGAGTCTCGAGGAGGAAATGGATAAGGAAGTCCTGTCGATGAGCGACGGGTGTACCTGACGATCCAACATATTGTGCAATTCCAAAAATCTTTTGTTCCTTAAAACACACAAATTATTTTAATTAAAATTAAGATCATAGCGATAGAGTTTAGTTGCTGTCTGTGCACCTGCCCTCTCTCTCTCTCTCTCTCTCCCGCTAGTGTTGATAGTCGCTATAGCATAAAGTGTCATATATATACAGGGTGCGGCAGCATAACTTCCTTTTTTCAAAACTTAATAAAACCCATTGTATGAATCAGAACATTTTTATTTGTTTTTTTATAATGTAGGCGCATGCCTAAAGTTTTGTTTTACACAGTTTTGAAGATCAAATAGGTGACGTCCCCCATTCTCCATACACTGAGTAAACCGATTTCTGCCGTTTGTCATGACACTTGCCAGCATAGCAGGTGTTATGTTGGCAATTTCTTCCCGGATGTTGGTCTTCACCTCTTGTAGGGTCCTTGGATGGTTCACGTAAACACGGGATTTCAAAAAACCCCATAGAAAAAAATCACACGGGGCCAAATCGGGAGAGCGGGCCGGCCACTCCAAATCGCCCCTAATTGAGATGAGGCGCTCTGGGAAGTGTTCCCTCAAAACAGCCATCGATGCTCTTGAAGTGTGTGCCGTTGTACCGTCTTGTTGGAACCAAATGTCCCCTAAGTCCAACTCATCTATCCGTGGGAAAAAAAATTCGTGTTACATGTTGACATACCGGTCCGAATTCACTGTCACTGTGACTTCATTTTCCTCAAAGAACCAGGGACCAATAATTCCAGCTGAGGACATCACACTGTGACTTTAGGTGAATGCAAAGGCTTTTGATGCAATTCTCGAGGATTGGTGTCAGCGCAGTAGCGCATGTTTTGTTTGTTGACGGATCCACACAAATGAAAGTGGGCTTCATCACTAAAAAAAAACAATAGCGTCCTCAGGAACGACTTCGAGCAGAACCTCACACGCGTTCATCCGAGAATTGAAGTCACGTTCAGAAAGTTCCTGCACAATCGCCATTTCGTAAGGATGAAAATGAAGATCATCATGAAGAATTCCAAGGGCAAAGGGAAAGTCCAAGGGCAGACGCATGTTTGCGCGCAGAACGCCGTGGTGATCGCAACATTGAAGCTCTCACTGCCTCAATGTTATCAAGTGATCCAATGGGCCGAGGGGCTTCAGTTCTTCGTCTTGTCGCACTTGCAGTTTGTCTGAACGTAGTGACCCACGTAACAATTGATTTCCGGTCTGGGACAGGGGCTAACGGGGCTAAATTAAAGCGATTCCGAAAGTCACGCTGGGTTGCGATCACAGAACATCCACTCGAAAAGTAGGCCTCAACGGCAACAGCACGCTCCTCACTGTTCCAACGCATGACGGCGATTGAACTGCGTCGGGATAAAACTTTAGAGTCCCCCCTTTCGAACGAGACCACTAGCGCTCCGTTACGACATCAACCGACTTAATGGCGCGCATTTTAAAAAAGGAAGTTATGTTGCCGCACCCTCTACATACACATCGTGCATCACATCCAATCGCGCGAAGTAGCGATTTGGAAAATGATTTAAAAAATTTTCGCAATTTTTCTTTCGTCTCCAGTTTTTTTTTTGTCAGCTGTGTACGCGTGTACACGTTTCACGAGGATTTGCGTTATTCGCGAATGATGACAAGGGTGCTACGTGGGGTGGTACTACTTTTTTTGCGGAATTGAAAGACGTTGCGCGGTCGCGCGTAGTGATCAGCTGGACGGTACGACGCCATTTTCGTTGTTGTCCGCGAGTAACTGTCAAAGTCGGGACACCGTGTAGTGTCTTGCACGGGACTCTCTTTTTTTTTTTTCTTAAATCATATCTCGTTAATTGAAACAAAAGACCCGATACTGGTCGATTCTTAGGCGTGAGAGCGTTTGGACGCATCCGGGTGAGTCGAACTATCGAATTATTCTTTTTTTTTTTTACGATCGTCGAAAAAGCTATGGCGATCAAGGTGACAAAACAAAAAAAAAACTACGACGCGCCTCCGTGTGTATATCTATCTCACTCTCGCATTGTGCAGATCCAGCGTTAGAAAGGTTATTATACTCGCTGTGTGGGCAAATACTCGACATATATAGATGCGATTAGCGAGTTATCGAATCCCATTGCTTTTAGGTTTTTTTTCTCGCCCCGATTTCATAACTTCGTAACTATCGGAGGTTTGTTTTTGATCGAAGCGAGAATAAATTTTTTTCGTCGTTTGACGTATACACGCAAGGAGTTATTTACGCACATCGTAAATTAAGGGGGGGGAGGAGGTTTCTTAGGCAGCCGAAATGAAGCGAATTTTCAAGATTTTTTTTGTTTCGGATTATTTAGTCTACAGAATTAAACTTTTGTGTACATATTACATTTTGTAATTTTCCAAATGGTTTCTTTTAATATTTAAAAATGGCGTCTGTACGACACTCGCTTCAGAGACGATTGTTGGGTTGTTAAACAGCGTACAACCTAGCGCTTGGTCCATTGATCTGAAACATCAGAGCCAAAAAGTTTTACATTTCTAAGACCCACACACCCTATGTGAACCAAAAAAATGCAAAGAAAAGTGAATATATAAAAAAATGGTACGTGTTTCATAAAAGGTTCTATTTTTCATGAAATTTTTCACTATAGTATTTGCTAATAAAAAGATCGTTTTTTAGAGTAATTAAAAAAAAGCATTAGGTTCACATAGACGGTAAATGTGTTATCTATATTTGTGGAAAATTTCAAAATGATCGATCATATAGTTTTCGAATTATCGTGTACGAGGTTCACGAAAAAGTGATTTTCAGGAAAACGCATTTATAGTTTCAAGGCTCAAAAATCTTGTGACTAAATGACCTACCGTTTAATCTACGATTCCGGGCCCGTAGTCTCTCAGCTTCCTCGTGGAATGCATTTTCGGCCATAAGCTCTTTACGTTGTAAAGGATTCTGTCCCCTTAAAGGGGCATTTGTCCACTTTCCTAGTTCGCGATTCTTATTTTATTCATTTGTGATTCGCTGAGTGATCGATATCTTATTTTTTTTTCAAGCTGTTTTCCTCTCCATTGATCGAATGATACGAAATATTGATCAAGCGGAAAAAACATGTCAAAGACCAATGCGAAACCTCTTGGGTCTCAGATTATATATATATATATATGTATAAATAATAATAATAATAATATATAATAATAGTTAAGTATAAACTTTTGTATTGCCGGGAATTTATATATATGAGACATTCCACGACATTTCACCTAGCCCGTGATCCCGACCATTCTTGATTTTCCTAATTTTTTTTTTGTAAAATTGCACCGCATGAAAGGAATATCCACACCAATTTTTAGATTTTTATCTCTTCTCTTTTAGGAGTTATAATTTTCCAAAAAATGTCGATTTTGGAACTTTTACAAACGTTGAAACGCTGATAACTCCTGAACTAATTGAGATATCAACAAATGTCAGTATATATATATTTTTCATTTTGTAGCATACTTTCATGAAAAAATATGAAAAAAATTATCATTTATACTGGAACACTTGTTTTTTGCTTCGAGAGTGGAAACTATTTTTTTTTAAAGATGATTGCCATTTTTTATTTATTTATTTTTTTCAAAAAATTCTCTAAATTGAAGTGACCCATTCTATGATTTTTAAGACTAGTCTCATCGTGGGCCCATTTTTTCTTCTATTTTTTTGCGAATTAACCATATTTATTTGAGATTTTTATAATTTTAATCTCCAATAATGCTTTATATTTCCATTTTAATCTTGAATAATGCTAATAATGAAACGGTTTATTTTTTATTTGTGCTGAAATTAACGAAAAAGAAGATTTTTTGTGCAAAATGAATTTATTTTCCCTAATAATAATATTGATCAATACAAGTATGACAATTTTCAATCGGATCTCATAGTCATAACTATTCTAGTTTGGAATCCTTTACGTAAATAAAATGAACTAAATTGAGAATTATGTGGAAATACGTGAATTTAAAAAAGAGTGAAATTTTTCATTTTAATATATATAAAATTTCATTCTTTTTTAAATTCACGTATTCCCATATAATTCTTTATTTAGTTCATTTCATTTATGACGAGGATAGAATCTGGAATAGTCATGCCTATTAGATCCGATTGAGAATTGTCGTACTAATATTGGTCAATATTATTAGTGAAAAAAAATAATTTTGCACAAAAAATCTTCTTTTTCGTTAATTTCAGCACGAATAAAAAATAAACCGTTTCATTATTGGCATTATTCAAGATTAAAATGGAGATATATAGCATTATTGGAGATTAAAATGATAAAAATCTTCTCAAAAAAATATGATCAATTCCCAAAAAAATAGAAGGAAAAATGGGCCCACAATGAGACTAGTCTTAAAAATCATAGAATGGGTCACTCTATTTTAGAGAATTTTTTGAAAAAAATAAAAAATGGCAATCACCTTTAAAAAAAATACTTTTCACTTTCGAAGCAAAAAATACGTGGTCCAGTACAATTGACAATTTTTTTCATATTTTTTCATGAAAGTATGATTCAAAATGAATATATATATACATGTATATATTGACATTTGTCGATATCTCAATTAGTTTAGAAGTTATCAGCGTTTAAACGTTTTCAAAAGTTCCAAAATCGACATTTTTTGAAAAATTATAACTCCTAAAAGAGAAGAGATAAAAATCTAAAAATTGGTGTGGATATTCCTTTCGTGCGGTACAATTTTACAAAAAAAAAATGAGGAAAATCAAGAATGGTCGGGATCACGGGCTAGGTGAAATGGCGTGGAATGCCTCATATGTATTGGGAGTACAAATTAATTCGGTCCGTTATTTTGTGGTGAAAAATCCATTTATTTCAAAATAAAAGGTATGAATAGATTAATCAAAGTATTGTCCATTGCTGGCTACTACTTTTTCCCACCTCTCAGGCAATTTTCGAATTCCATCTAGAAAAAAATTCTCGTCTTTTGAGGCGATCCAAGTTTTGAGCCAATTTTCGATTTCTGCGAAAGAAGTGAACCGGTGACCTGCTAAATCCTGCTGCATCCGTCGGAACAACCAGTAATCAGAAGGAACAATGTCCGGAGAATACGGCGGATGCGGTAAAATATCCCATTTGAGCGTTTCCAAATATTTTTTTACGACTTTTGCGACATGAGGCCGAGCGTTGTCATGCAGAAGAATAATTTTGTCATGTCTTTGCAATGTATTCCGGCCGTTTTTCTCGTAATGCACGGCTCAAACGTGTCAATTGTAGTCTATACCGATCGCCCGTAATGGAATCGCCAGGTTGTAGCAGCTCATTGGCTCATTTGGCTGTCCAGAGCGAGGCTTGTCTTCAACGCTGAAATCACCGTTTTTAAAGCGTCGAAACCATTCCCTACATGATTTATCAGTTGGAGCATCATCAGCATAAACTTCAACAAGCATTCGATGCGCTTCAGCTGCACTTTTCTTCCAATTAAAGCAGAAAAGTAAAACTTCCCGCAAATGCTTGTTAGTTAACACAAAATTTGATATATTCAACACAGTAAAAAGCAAGGTTTTCAATGGAACTCAAAGCGGTATAAACTGAATGTTATTGACAGATGTCTAACCTCTCTGAAACCACCAAAATCAGCTGTCACTATGAAACATTCATAACAGCCAGAGCCATCTCTTGAAAACGGACCGAATTAATTTGTACTCCCAATATAAGTTCGTGGCGATCTTGATTATTATTTATTTATTATAAATAAACATTACGTTTGGACGTTACCAATCCGATAAACCTGATTCGTTATCATTACTATTATTATCAGTGCTATTGTTATGGTTATAATTGTCAAGATAATATTTTAGCACGCGAACCATTAAAGTTTACTAAATTTTTTGGCGATAAATTTTCAAGTTACTTTGCCCATGTAGCTAAAAAACAAGTCGAGCACGTTCGATCGCAGTATATGATATGTATATGTGTGTGGGTGTATAAGCGTATGTATAAATGTATATCGCGAGACCTGATATATATGCGCTCCCACTATATTGTCTCAAGGTCCTCCGCTCGCGACGTCCGTCCCGCATTAAGGTAGTACTAGCGGATTGACTAGTCAACAGAATATCTATCAATTTTCGAATCTGAAAAATGCAAAATATAATACATTTAGGTACAATAATAAATATGATACGGAATATAATTATTTGAGAAGTGTATGTGATAACTGTGTGCATTATATTATGAAAAGTAAAGTATCAAAACAGCAATCAGATTTGACTTGAGTTGTCTCACCGTCCGCTATTTCATAATTCTGGCAATATTCGTGGCAACGCTGTCCTCAGCCGCTTCCGATCAATGTCAAAAGTTTGTTTATGCCGTCGGTGTGTGTAAGCGTGTGTGTAGTGTGTGTGCAATGTGCGTATGTAACTTCGGTCTTACATACAATATGGAGTACAAAAAACGCCCGCGAAGATAAAAAAGAATGATAAAAACTTCATTATAAAATATTCAATCCATAATTATTTATCATTGATGAGCAAATTTCTCGCGTAAAGAATCTACAACTTTTGTCGTTGCATTTCAATTGACCGGCTCGATTCGGCCTCCCGGATACGAAAACAGCTGAGGGCATGCGGTTTTGCCAAATCTACGCCATCTCTCCCGCCATGATAGACGCGGCTAGCGAACGCAAAAATTAGTCGATTCAATCGATAATATCTGCTCGAAATATCCCGTAACCTATATTACGTATGCAACATACGTAACCGCGACAGTTTTCTTGTTATTTATCGCTTTTCGCATAGCTCATATCTATTCGCGAACTACTATTATTTTCGTCTCAAAGCTCGATCCGCACGGATTCCCTATATGGTATGGGTTAAATGCATTGATTTCGTGAATTAATTACTATTGTATCTAGCCGGTAAGGCATGCTGAGTTTTCGCGGACGTCATTCTGTATGTCTATACTACAGCATACAAAAAAAATCAATTTTTTTCCTAATAAGGAGGTTCGTGCACATACTACCTTAACACGTATAAGTTTGCCGTCGAACTTATCGAGATTTTACGGTATTACCTATTGATCTGATGAATTTCGTGCATATATTTTTCGCCAAAGCCTCAGCTACAAGATGCTTTATCCTAAAATGAAATGGCGTCCATGACGCATTTGGTGACTTTTTTGGCTAGTAGAAGAAAAAGAAAAAGTTACGCTAGCAAACTTAATATTGCGTATATCGAGGGTACAGAAGAATACACGTCATGGAGTTATTTTCAACTACGCAGGGACGCAGTCGCGGCTTCCCCGGTTGATCCAGGAACGCGCGGAATTACGTAAGACGACGATGGGCGAGGTTTGGAGAGGGAAAAAAAACGAAATAAAAATGTTGTCAGTGTTTTTTAACAGACGAGAATTCTTTTTTTTTTTATTGCGAAGCGCTACAAAATACCTTTAAATAAAAAGGTGGTAAAACAAAATAGTATTTCGAAAGGTGACGCGAAGCTCTGGCATTTTAGTCGATACGATCTTCGGACATTAGAATTAAGCGGCAGACAAAACACGACCCGTGAGCGTCCGCGATACGGAAGACGAGAGAGCGAGAGAGATAACAGGCGCGTGCGCCTCCCTCCCAAATTCAATTGAGTTGTGAAAAAAAAAAAACAAAAAAGTTCTATTTTCTTTTTTAGAATTGATCTTTCGTGATAATAAAACAGAATGTCAAAAGGGTTTTTCTTTAATAATTCTAAAGATAATTATTAATTATTTTTATATCACGATAATTCAAATTGTAGATGTTGGCGGGAAATGACACGCTATCGGCGCTGGCGCTTGTGACGTCACCGTTCGAACGCGACCAAATAGGCTATGTATACGGCTTATACGCAAGTGTACACAAATGTGAAATTTCGTGCCATTTTATATCTGAAAACATCGTGAGCATTCTAAAAAAAGTCGAAATCTAGTTTAATTTTCGTGCAACGACGCGTGAAAGTGGATTTGTGGACAGAACAACTATTTCAAAGTGCTATATCGTTGTTAATCGTTGAAAAAAGTGAAATACTTTGCTTTAAAAACCGCACATGATCTTTACAATGAAATAAAAATATCATTTCACAACTCAATTGGATCATTAAATGATTTTGTTTTTGCGGTTTTTAAAGCAAAGTATTTTTCTTTTTTTTTTTCAACAATTAGCAACGTTGTAGCACTTTGAAATAGTTGTTCGTTTCGGCTCGGCAAAAACGCGCCGAGAGCATCCGAAGTTACTCGAGCGCTGTGACGTCACCGTTCGAACGCCAGTATACGAACTACTCGTGTGATTCGGGTGTTCTGTCAACGGTGGCAACGACAAAATCGTATAAGCTCTGTTTCGTTACTCTTTGTACAAATACGACGAAAAGTGCCCCTAATAGGTATTTCTGAATGTGCCACAAGACATAAAACGTCGAAATCTGTGGTTCGATGCAGCACGACGTGTCACCCCGAAATCATCGTCCACTTATTTTTGCTGTTAATACCACTTTGATGTCAGTGTAAACGTGTTATAACATAAACGGTATTGAAATATTTTTCTTAAGTACGTCTTTTTCCAAATGCTTATGATACGTAGCGGCAATAAACGACACAATTTATCAAGCCTCTTCCAACCGAAAAATGTTCAGTTATCCACGGTCGGTAAATTACTCGAATTTGCTTTCACGAATCCACTTTCACGCATCGTTGCACGAAAATTAAACAATATTTCGACTTTTTCAGAATGCTCGAGATTTTTCGATGTAAAATGACACAAAATTTTACTTTTGTATACACTCGCGTGTAAGCCGTATACATAGCCTGTTCGGTCGCGTTCGAGCGGTGACGTCACAAGCGCCAGCGCCGATAGCGTGACATTTCGCGCCAACATCTACAATTTGAATTATCGTCATATAAAAACAATAATTATCTTTAGAATTATTTCAAAGAAAAACCCTTATGACATGACATTTAATATCACAAAAGATCAATTCTAAAAAAAAATCTACCATTTTTTTTTAACTCAATTTCGTTAACAGCCGAGCTGTTTTTCCAATCGCGCAAAAAAAAAAAAAAGTATAATATCGAAGCTTTTGAGATTTTTGGCGTAAAGATAAATTCGCGCAGTCGGCTATCGCGAAAAAAATCACAGCTGGCTCTCGACTGTATTCTCGATAAAACGGCTACGTATATCAAGCCTACAGACGAGATGTTACCGTGCGTAAGGTTCGACGCGACAATCGAATAAAAAGTGCGCATCGGCTAAGCGTTACTATCGGTGTCAAACATTGCAGCAGAGCCGTCCGAGTTTTCTCTAAACGCGTCACGTAAAAGACATTGGGCCTTGATTCTCGCTCGGCACTGTGAATCCTCGAACGCGCTCTGTTCTCTCTTGTTTAAATTCAAGCGCGCCCTGCACGACTTCACAGCCTGACAGAGTGACAAAAGTTACACCTGGTACGCTCGGGAGTTGCGTCAGCTGTGTGGCGTTGCGCGAGGCTCGTCGTACGCGCGACGTATCTCGCGCACCTCTGGCGGCGCTTTCGCGAAGCTTGCGAGGTGGTGCTTGGCGGGAGAGGGGAGAGGTCAGCGACATAAAGCGAACCTATCGGGCTCCGGCCAAGTTAGATGCAGTCAACGGACTCGTAGAGAACGTTTCTTTCATACGGTGTGCTCCCCACACTGGGGCTCAAAAGTTTTAACGCGAAAAAAAAGTGGTTTTTCGGTTTTCTTTTTTTTTGTTTGTTTTGTTCGGTTTGTTAATGTTTTTTCGATTCGCCGTGGAAGAAGAGCGTGGGTGTAAAAACGTGAAAGACTCTCGGCACAGCGAGGGAGCGAAAAAGAGGAAAACAGTCGTGTAACGCTCAAGTGTGCAATTGACGGAGATAAATCCGGTTGCCAAGAGGAACGCGAGAACACGGGGAAAAATACACACGTATATCGCGCGATTTACGTGGTCTCTGTGCGTAGGGCGTTCGAAGAGAATGAAAAATTTACGACAAACGCGAACAAACTTTCCCGCCAATCATGGAAAATAAGTAGAATGGAACACGGGAGTTTTAAGCATCGCTGCTAATGACAAAGAAAAAAAAAAAGAAAATAACGAGCATAACGAGCGTCCACTGCCCACATGAATCACACTGCCCAAGCCTGTAACGACGCTAAACGTATTTCAATGAAATTTCAAAGTACTTCAACTTGTCGAATCCAGCGTGTGTCAGCATTAATTTACACCAATTACGATAATACGTCAATTATGTCTCGTTGAAATTTCACACAAGAGCCAAAGTCTATTCGGATCATTCCATCCAGAGCTCAAATACATGTGTGAATACGAAAAATTCGAATTATAAATGTATACGTAGACAAAGCGAAACGAAAAGTAAGCGATAACCAAGATTGAAAAAACAAAAAAGAGGTAACTGTCGAGACTGACTATTAATAAGTGAAAACATTAGATATTTATTTATTAATTCCGCCCGTATTTCTTCGCGACGTTTGACGCGCGCTTGTCCCTACGTGTGATTTTGACGTTTCGTTGCATCAGCTTTCCCTTCCCCTCCCCGTCGTCTTTTGTATATACACGCACACACACCAAGCGGGCGTCTCTTTGTTCCCTCTCTGACGGGTCTCCAGATGTACGCGGGCCTCTCGACCCTTGTGCACAAGAAACGAATACTGTGATAAAAAAAAAGAAACATATATTAAAATAAGCATCGCGGGATCTTTCTATCGGCGATTATTCAAATGTAAGTACACGGAATAAGTAATAAAAATGAATAATTCTGATAAATCGTCAGAAAATTTATGTTGCATTTAAAGAAATATAGGGGCGGGGGGGATTCTGAAATTTTTTCGAAACTTTTCATGGGACGCGTGAACATTTCAAAGGCTCCAAAGTTTTCGTCCTGGTCGCTACGATAATTTTTTTTAGCGGCCCTTGGCATACGTTTTAATAAATTTGAAACGTGCGACCTTGAGTCTTGCAAGTAGCTTGGACGATTATAATTTCTCGTGTACATTTCTGACTGTCTTTTGGAGATAAAAATTTCACATTAGCAAAATGAGGTCCCCACGTAAGTGTTTAATGGCGTTACGAAAGTTGACGCGTCTAATGAACGAAATGATTAGGAACTTGACCGAATACGAATAATTATTATGAAATTGATAATAATATTAATGATTAGCATGAAATAATTATGAAACTAATAACAATATTAAATGATTATTATGATATAATTATGAAATTAATAATATTAATGATTGCCATGAAATTAATCATTTCAAATTAATTCAAGATTCTTTGAAGCTCGAAAAAAAAATGTTTCCAAAATTGTGCCGATAAGACACTGTCTTTTCAACAATGAAACAAATGAAAAAAAATGTATCCTGCCATTCGATGCAAAAATGTTTTCGAATGAGTTGGTAGAGAAATTCCAAAATTTATCGGCAAGTCCGTAATTTTATCGCACAATAAAACAAAGTTGAAACAATACATCGGAGAGGATTGTATTTATCATTAAAAACGACAAATTCATAAAGACAATCTTTCGGGTCTCGCGATATTAATCGTTAAAGTAAAAAAGAAAAACGTTTTCGGGCCGAAAATATTACAGCAGTAAACAGTGACGTCACGAACGTGCTCGAGCGTGTTCCAACAAGTTCGAGCAAGCGTAGCGGCGGCGCTTTCGCGGCTTCTTTTTTTTTTTTAACACGCGCGAGAACGTGATGGGGTTTAGACAGCTTCGCTCGTTAGAAAATTCTAGAAGGTTCGCCGAATTTTTAATTCGATACAAAATAAATATGCAGCCTAGGTGCACGTAAAACTCGCGCCAAAGCGAATCGTGTATTTTGGTTATGTTCTTAACCCGATCAGTGTAGCGCTTTTTTTGCACCACTTAAGTGTAGGGGGGGGGAGGGGAGGTCAAATTGACTTCATGCTTGAGCCGGGCAACCACTTTGGGAGACCGAAAATTAGATGATTTTTTGGATTTTTTTTTTATTGTGAAAAAAAAAACGGAAATTTCCGCAACCCTGACAATAATTTATTCATATTTTCATACATCTCTGGAAATTTTTTTAAGTTATTTAATGCATTAATTAAGGTGTAATCCGCTGTGTTCCTTGGCGTGTCCTCATCGTCGTTTGTCGATTTGCGGGAATTGTGCAGCTCGCAATTCGCATCTGTAATAGTTCAACAAATTTTTATACATTCTTGAGATGTTTTTTAAGAACATGAACCTGAATTTTGAAAAAAAATCGAGAATTGAATGTTGGAACGTGTTTGAAAAAACAATGATCGATTTTTAGCATTTTTTTCCCGGCATTTTGCAATAATAAATATGTTTTAACCAATCTAATCTTTCCAACTTTAGGTTCATGTTTTAATAAATTATATTATTTAAACGTGTTCCAAATTTGAAGATGATCCATCAATTAGTTTTTGAGTTATGATTCCCGCAAATTGAAAAAATGTCGTTTCGAGAAAAACACGTTTAAAGTTTCACAAACGAAAAACTCAAAGTCAAATGTGTTTAATCAAATGATAAAGTGTCTTACCGATTAATCAGCGATTTCAGCACCATACAGCAGTCCTTCCTCTTCCTCATGCAGCTCATTTGAAGCTTGCATTTCCTCTTTACGAGCTTTTCGAGCTTCTTTTGTCTCTAATAAACTTTTTCTATTTTGCCGAGCCACGCGCATCTGATCCATTTGCTCGGCATATCCGTAGCTCTGCCTGCCAACTACGATTTGTAGTTCATTCATAACCATGAGTAGGACTGAATTTCCTTCATTGAATAAAATAGCAGCAAGAAATTCCGCTACCTCGATTATTTTGTACCCAGAATGGAGATGTTTTGAAGCTAATCGCCAAACGGTCGAGTTTGGGTTTGTTTGGGTTATGAAAACCCAAACAAACCCAAACAAACTACCTAATTGAGTGCTCGTGGATACCTGAGCGCGCTTGGGAGTCGAGCGGAGATTCTTTATCATTTATATACATACCGTTAGAAGGAATCCGAATATCGTTGTTAAATTTTCAGGATGTATTAAGATATTTTGCTAACGACTTATGAAATTTAAAAAAAAATTGTTTTTTTGAAGCATCTAAAGTGGTTGCCCGCCTTAAAAAAACTCGAAAACGTCTTCCTAAAAATTTGAAAAAAATCATGTGTCATGCTTAAGGCTTCTACTTTACAATAAAATTTTGAAATATAACTTTCACCAAATTAAAAATAACAATAAACAAATGAACTCGGTAAGAAAAGTATAACTCTTCAAAAAATTCATAACTCGGAGACAAATGTATGAAATTTAACGTGCAAAAAATCAATCAAAAGCTGAAAATTGTGTATCTTTCATTGAAAAAATTTTGCGAAATAATATAAAATTTGAATCCTTATTTTTTTACATGACTTTGAAGTTTGCATCGTTGGAACGCAACGGAAGTTTATTTTTCTTTAATCGCACATATTTTATTTGGCCGATTTAGGCTGTAAAAATCACTCAAACTTTTTCACGTATTCTTTTCAGAGATTTACGATCTCAATTTGCAAAAAAAAAAGGCTTTGGATAATGATAAAATCAAAGAAATGAAAAATAAAGAAAAAAAAATCGTTGCATTCCAACGATGCAAACTTCAACATCGTTTTTTTTACATGAACATATACATTTTTTGAGGTGTGTATGTAGAAGGTTTTGGTATAAAATATACACATTTTTCAATATGAAATTATTTATTGTGACAAATCTTCTACAAAATCAACGTGTCGTCGTCCTCGTTCTCATCCTCGAAATAGTCAACTCTCACGAGGACGAAGTGCTCGACCCACTTCATCCCCAGAGCGTCTCATTTTCTAATCTAAATCACGCGCACACAGAGCCATGGTTTTTTTTTTAATTCCATATAAAGCGAAATTGTACTCTTACTAGTACAAAAAACACAAAAGATGAAAAAACTTACCTGAGCTATCGTCTGACACAATGTAACTGTTAAGTGTAGAGGGGGGTCAAATCGATCCGCGGCTAAATCCGCCGGCTCACTACGCTTCACTGGAAGGGACTGGGGACTAATGTACAATTTTTTAGGTGGGGATAAGGCGTCGCTCCCTTGTTTGATTTAAAAATAGGGGATGGTTGAAATTTCCGGTCGGGTCAAATTGACCCTACCTCTACACTAATCGGGTTAAAATCCATTTTCTTCTGTACTATGAAAATTCGATAAGAAGTTTGTCGTGTGCGCTCTTTTATAGAAACGTATTCGTTTTTTTTTCTTTTCAAGCAGCATCTAAAACATTCAAGATTCAAGATCAGACTCGTAGAGTTTTCTATAAAAAAGTTGTCCATGCAACAAATCGGTGATTGCCCTTGCCGTTTACGAAAAACGAAGCCAAAATTCGTCTGCAAAGTCGGGTCTATTGGTGGAGGGAGTCGGAGAGCGAAGCTTGCGGGGCGTGGGACGAAACACGACTGCTTGTCGCGCATACCCCTTCTCCGAATATCCCGCCGAAGCTGGACGATGGAGTGGGGCTGGGGCGCGGGCTCAGGCAGCTGGACAAAGGTTTACCGTTTTCTACCACGGCGCCTGTACCAAATGCGAACTTACACGCTTCAATTCTTCCTTCTTCTAATAACCGATAGTTATCCTCAAAATTTTTCTAATCCGACGGCGATTAAGGCAGTAGTCTGCTTTAGGAGCCGAAAAAAAAGCGTTTTTTCAACAATTTTTTTGAAAGGGAAGGAAATGATTGCGGTAAACGAAATTTTGAGACGATAGTATATTATATTCAAGCTTTAAAAAACAATTTTTATTATTACAAATTATTGAAATTTGCCAAAGTTGTAACGATTTTTCTGGGGCGCCTGGAGTGTGCACTCGTAAATCGGTGCCGGTGATGGAGGTCGTGCGATGCATCTGAAACAGTGGAACCAAATTTTTTTTTAGTTTTTATAAGTTCCTTTTCTATATGAACTAAAAAAATACCGAAGAAATGACGACATTCCAAATTTTTTCGAAGTTTGAAAAAAAAATTCACTTTTTTGAAAAAAAAAATTCACTTTAAGTTGCAAAACAAGTAATTTAAATAGTACTTTTGTCCAACTTTTTTAGTTCAAATAGAAGATAATTCAATACTGAAGCTAGATCACTTTGGTTTTTTTCGATCGGACATATATTGTTTTTACTATCGCCGGCACCGTTTTCCAAAACTTGTGAAAATGAAAACTCGAGAAAACGGGCTGTAAAGTTCTGCCCGAGCATTCGCACCTGCTCGACGCTCGGCCACTAAAACTGATCTAGCTTCGAAAATATGTCGAATTGGCCTCTAAAATTTTGAACACATATTCTTGGATAGTTTTGGAATAGATTTAAGACAAAAACGAAAAATCGATTTTTTGAAGCCTGTAAAGCAGACTACTGCCTTAAAAGTTATTATTCAAAGCTGAGATCACGGATAAATTTAGCTTCACCACGGATTACGTTGACGTTAATATTTTCAAGCGATTCTTAGGTTTTCCTGTAGAAACGAGGCGCAGCCCTTTGGTGCACGGATGCGAGCGTAGACTCGCGACCTTTTCAGTCTGCACTCGACCTTGGACTTGCTGGTAATCGCGGTCTAACTTATGGTTGAAGCCAGGTTCAATGCGCATTGAATAGAGTAAGGAATGGCAAGATGTAACATTCACCAATTGATTGAAGCGAAGCTTATCAGGAGATTGAAAAATACGATGGATGATGATGAAATTTAGACTGAAAAAAAAAAGAGGCCATCGCTTTCGATACATTTATGAAGAAATGGCGTGAAATTTAATTTTTATTTCAATTTATTATTTTTAATATTTATTAAAAGTGCATTAGATGAATGGCGATTAATTTTGAGGATCGTTATATTATCATGGAGCAATCGATTAAGGGGGGGGGGGCACTTTAGACGCCCGAAGATGAGTCATTTTTCATGAATTTTTCTAAAGATGCTAAAATAATCGCATCATTCTAAAATGTTGAAGTTCTTAAGATAATGCCAACATTTTAGAATGATGCGATTATTTCACTTGACTTGACAGTTGTAATAAGTTACAACTGTCAAGTGTTGACATTTTTTTTTAAACAAAACAAAATGGCGTCCTTCTAAGGTATTTCTTTAGGCGTCTTTTGCGTGATATCGAAAAGTGCTTTGTCTGATTTTTTCTATTCATCTGAAACAGAAATCGAAAATATTTTTCGATTATTGACATGTGTCGGGGAAGGAATATACCCATAAAAAAATTTAAGAGTATAAAATTAAAAATTGAGTAGGCTTTTTAATCAAATTTTCATATTTTTTACCATTTTCTCGACAATTTTTACCCCAAAAAAGTAATTTATTTACGCGATAACCTTAAAACTTTAGGTATATCCTTCCGATAATGTTATAGTGAGAAACCTCCCAAAATTTCAGCCAGATCGATCAATAACTTTTTGAGCTATGACATGAGCAGTTTTTGAAAATGCAGTTTCGAGATAATCGCGTTTAAAGTTTCTCTAGTTTACAGCATGCGGTCTCGGCGCGCTCTCGACTATGTGCTATGACTTCATAAAGGTTTCATATTTCGATTTTTCGATTTTCCCGTGTACTCTGAATATATTATACTTTCGAAATATGTGAAAAAAAAATCGATTTTTTGAACATTGTAAAGGGTTTTCCCTCCTTAGTCAGTTATTCAGATCGTTTTGCAGGGTAATTGTTTATGTTTTATTTATATTTTATCATTTTGAACGTTGATTACTTTAGTGGTTTTTCCATTGTCAATATTTTTCGAATAATTTATGTACAATTAATGTCTATTGAGGGCTACTACTTATACGATCATTCACGAAAGCTCTATTGCAAATCTCGATTAATAATACGGATGTCAATTTCCGGTACCTTTATTATAACCGATTTATAATTATTCGTAAAATCGACTGTAATCAATTTCCATCATAGTTTTTTTTTTTTTAATTATGACGCAATTGATTAACCAATCATTCAGGACGCACTTGCAGGGAATTTTTAAATGTTTCATTTGTATTTTATTATTGTGGGAAATGTTTTTCGTTGCTTTTCTTGATGGGTCGGCGTGACTCATTCGGATATCGGTTTGCATGACTGTTGAGTGGGTCATAAACGCCAGCACTGTTTATACCGAAGTTAAGGGATAAGACAAGGGACAAAGGCCCAAGGGTCCTAGACGAGGCGCCTAGGAATGGACAACGAAGGGGCATTCCGTCTTCAGACCTCGAAGAGAACAGTCGCGACTATCATCCTAAAGACTTCCATATTTGTTAAATCCTCCAGTTAACTAGTGTATCGTGGAATTCGGAGCATCCAGGAAGCTTACATAAAGCTCGTGGCCGGAAAAAAGAAAAAATTTCGTTAATTTTTTTATGGGAAAGCGTGTGCAGGTTGGCAATTTTTTTTTCTTTTATATTGTAGAGTATGGTTTTAAGTATCTTTTTCCATTTTTTTTATCGAACAATATTCATAAATCGTTTTTACAAATCGCAGTTTGAAAAACATTTTTCGCGGTGACCACTGCTGCTCGGAAACAAATCATCCGACATTAAAAATCAAACGCATTTAGTTTTTGCATGCAATTATCTAGTCCTTGGACGAAGGATTCAATGAAATATTAATTTTTTATCAAATAGCCGCACTCAAAAGTATCGATTTTCTGTGACAAAAAAAACGCCCTATTTTCGTTGATAAAAAAAAACTATGCATCGAAAAAAAATTCCTTCGGTCGAGCTTGTTAAATTTGAAGTTTATCGGTGCAGTGATTTTTGGTACATCATGGTCACCGATTTTGAAACAGTCATTCTGAAAGATACGCCCTTAAAGTTTTAGACCGGGTTTATACGTGGATAAAATGTAATTTAAAAAACGCATAACTAAAAAAAACTCCCTCAATTTTGAACGAATCGACTGAAGGGACTTATTCTACTGTCAAGGCTAAAAAAATAACCGTTTTTAATTTTTTTTAACGTTTTTTTTAGAATAGAAAACATTTTTTTGTTGTTGCATATAAATGTATATTCATTTAACAATTTATAATTGTTAAATTAAACGCTGGCGTTGATGATTTGCACTCTCCAGGTAAACTGAAACAAAAAATTCAAAAAGATTCTTAACCTGTTTGAGTGACGCTATCGCCCCAACTAGGATTATAAAAAAATATTAATTTTGACTTATACTTATCTTTATCTATTGACTTATACAATCTATTTTGCCCGAATTATGACGAAAAAACGTGTTTTTCGAACATTTTTCGAAAAACAACGACGTTATTTTGTTATTTTGCAATATAAAATAATAATTGTAGTTCGGGCGATAGCGACACTCGATGAAAAATATTTTGGAATTTTTTGTTTCCGATTACTTGGAGATCGCAGATCATCAACGTCAGCGACATACTTTTTTCATGCCTTTACACGATTATCAATTGTTAAATAAATATACATTTATATGCAACAGAATTTTTTTTTCTATTCCGTAAGAGTATACCTTTAAGCGAAAAAAAAAGTTTGTACCGATAAATGCAACAGTTTTCGAGAAAAAAAAATTATTAAAAATATTTTTTGAACCATCACAGTAGAATAGCCCCTTAAGAATTTTCTCTCGTATTTAAAAAAATTTCAACTAGTTGTCAGTCTTCAAAACAGTCATTATAAAATGCTATGATTCTAGCTTCCATTATTTTTCCTACATTATTTTGAACTTCGATTAGTTTTGTGTTTTTTTTTTCATTTTTGGGTATTTGAGGAAATGTAGGTACCATTGATGACGGTTATGAGCCATTATTTGTATGATTCTGTTTGTATTATTTTATTTTATTATTTTATTTGAATTTCGAAAATACTGTATAATTTATACTATTTTATAACTCTGAACGTTCATACTTTTTTTTTCAATACTTTGAAAGTGATATGGGTACGATTAATTTTCATCGAACATAATTATTCTGATTAATATTCACGAAGGTCCTATAGAAAGCGATTCGTAATACGAAATATTTACTTTCTGTTTATTCCAGTAAATTCGATCTTCATATTTCAATCAATTCGTTTTTGTTTTGAAAATAGGGTCTATTAAGGAGTTTCGGGACAAGTGGTGAAGTGTTACCATTTGATTGAAATTTATACAGTAAAGTCTTTCTCATAAACTGAGTGCACCTTCCAAATTTTAAATCTGTCGTCTACACCGTTCTTATAAAATTTACAATAAAACAAAACCCTTTTTACCCGACTGCGTCAGAAGGAGGGTAATGTTTTTCGAGCGTATGTATGTATATATGTATGTATGGCCATTTCTTTGGCACGCCCTACAGCCCAAACGGCTGGACGGTTTTTGACATATGAGGTGTCGTTGAATTCGTCAGAATTGTGGTAGTGACATAGGCTATATAAATTTTGAAAATGGCGCCCGCAAATGAAAAGGGGGGGGGGGGTTTGTTTTTTTTCTTACCATAGCAATATGGGTATCAAATGGAAGCTAGTGAAAAGACCATTTCAAAAATATATGTATCATATCACGTTTATATTACTGTTTTAACACTAATTGTCAAAAAGCGTACCTATAATATATCGGGACGCCCGAACTATCATTTTCTAGCAAGAATGTATCAAGTCGGTTGATAACTTGTTGGATAATAAAACTAAAAAGTCTGAAATAAAATTATTATTATAAAAACAAAAAACCGGACTGCTTAAAAATAATTATCTGAAAAGGGAAAAATAAGTATCACAATACCTATATAAAATTCGACTGAGTAATACTTTAAGGTGCTGCATGCGGTGACAAACGTAGTTTTGGTGGATCTTTCTGTGCCAGTAGGTAACAAAGTATTGTTTGTCCCCGCCTGCAGCACCTTAAAGCATTACTCAGTCGAATTTTATATAGGTATTGTGATACTTGTTTTTCCCTTTTCAGTTCATTATTTTTACGCAGTCGGGTTTTTTGTTTTTATTATATATTTATAATAATAATTAACATAAGGAGATCTTTAAACTGCCTACGCTGATGGCTGAATGGCAGTTTTACGCACGAAATAGTATGAACATTTTTTAAAAATGTTATGAAAAATTGTCAAATCACTCAGTACATTATGACAAAATCGTTATCAGTGTCATAATGTTAAATGAGACTGAAGTTTGCATCGTTGGAATGCAACGAAAAGTATTATTTTTCAATTGCTCGAATTTCTTGTGGCTGATCTTCGTTGAGAAAATCCATAAATTATTTTTTAAATCGCTTATTTAAATATCTATAATTTTTTTTCTGCAAAAAAAAAATCATTTGGAAAATAATTTAAACGAGGAAATAAAAATGAGTAAAAATTTTTCGTTGCATCCCAACGATGTAAACTTCAAGCCCATAATGTTAAATGGTCTATGTTAAAAAGTGTTTCTCCCATTGTCAATTTTATAGAAACGGTGTAGACGATCGATTTAAAATTTGGAGGGTACGATCAGTATATGACAGAGAATATACTGTATAAATTTGAATCAAATGGTACCATTTCGTTAAGTGTCTCGAAAGTCCTTAAATCGAGTAGATTCTCGGTACGATGTTGTTTCAAGGATGCTACGACGATATTGAAAAGCGAGAGAAGAATATTAAAACAGCGCATTCGTTCTTCACGAGGCTGAAGTGATGTTAACAAAGTCGCTCAGACAGACAGAAACAATGAATTGGTGCAACATCGCTGCATCGAGGTTGCTCGGCTTGATTATTTTAAATAGAATTCGACTCTCGGACTACAGACGCTTTGTTGAGTTCAAACCAGGACACTGTGACGTCAGAGCGATTCTTATGTCAG
This sequence comes from Ophion ventricosus, assembly GCA_963932345.1. Lineage (NCBI taxonomy): Eukaryota > Metazoa > Arthropoda > Insecta > Hymenoptera > Ichneumonidae > Ophion > Ophion ventricosus. The sequence continues at coordinate 8,020,146 of OZ010718.1, forward strand.
AAAGTGCGAGCGTACTCTCCGCGTTTCGCCTGCACGTTTTGCGTCTTGTTTTATTTTTTATTTTTATTTCAAATCTCTTATCGACATCTTTTCCCACATTGCATTATTGTTTGTATCTTTTCAGGCGCATCTTTATTCACGTCATTATTTTTTATACCAATTTTTTCAATGTTATCCTCTTTCATTTGAACGGGTAAGCTTACTCGTTGCATCAATTGGTAGTCGTCAAAGCTGTCAACTCGTAGCCCAATAAGCGTCAACTCGTCGTACATTCCAGTTCCATTATTTAGCTTTGTATGCACGTAGCCCGCGAGTCTTACGTGACTTTCGACTGGTTTCGAGGAGAGATCTCAAGCACACGGGCCGAATCGATGGATCATTATCGTTGATCAATCATCCACTTATCCAAAAATGTTGGTTAAGGAGTTACATGGGTTTCGAAGCCAAAAAAAAAACATATTTTCTCTATTTTTTTGAAATATATAAATTATTTTATTCAAAATGTTAAGTACATAAAAGAGGAACATTTCAACAATATTTAAAAAAAAAATTCATCCAAAAATTTCTGAAATTCAGCTGGTGGGACCTGGTTTCCGGAGACCCTTAAGGCCCCACACCACGGTTCGTGCGCGGTACGAGGGTGTATTTTTCGTAATTATTTTCAAGCGAACGATGAATGGAATTTTTTTTATTAATACTCATAGTCAATATATACATATAGAAGACTGTATACAAATTTTTGTACTCGAATCTAAAGTATAGTTTGCGGTGTACGCCGCTTCCAAGAGGACATGCCGACGAAATTGCTGCTCGGCGGTTGACAGCGATTAAGCCATACGGTTCATCTGAAAAATAAAATAAAAATATATTTAGAAACTAGACATATAGGTTTACAGTATCACGTAGGGGAATTTTGATATCTAAAAAAAATGGCGGACCAGCGAAGTTTATTTTTGATTTTCATGGAAAATTTTCATCGTTCATAAAAAAAAAAAATAGAAGGAGGCCCTTTATTAAAAAATCCCTACGTGGTGCCATAGAGACTGGATTTTCGAACAGTTTAAAACTTGGTGCATGCAAATCGGAGGAATAGTTTTTTTAATATGTTGTCAACCAGGTTGAAAAACGTAGTTTCGAGAAAAACGCGTTCAAAGTTTTGCTGAAGGATAATTCAACATACAAACTAAATTTTTTATTTGTCTCTTTTTTTTTGTTTCTCGCCGTTAGTCAACTATTCCTGGACCATACAACAGCTCCTCAGCTTCCAGAGACTCATCATTTTTTTCATATTTTGCACGCAGACGACCCTCATGCGTGCTTTTTTTGGCTTCGTGCTCGGCTTCCCATATTCGCTTCTCGTCGATGTTTTGACAATATTGGTAGAGTGTTTCACCAATTTTCATGTTTAATATCTCCAATACATTTATGAGGCCAATATGACCTTTGTTAAAAAGTATTGAAGCAATATTAGCGGCAGTTTCAACTGTGGGTCTGCCGCTCCACGATGTCGTTGGCGCAAATTTCCATATAACAGGGTTCAAATACTCGTTATTCTGGTGAAAAGCGCCTAAACATCGTTGAAGAAGCTCGTCTTTACTAAGGTCCACGTATATCGGTTTTATTGCCGCACATCTGCCGCTCGGCGTGGTCGTGCGCTTCGAACGGTTTCACATAAAATGCTGTATCTCCGCCAATTTTACAAATTTCTTTAAAAAATTTGGTGAGAGCATTCTTAACAAATGTATCTTTCAGAAAATGAAAAAAAAAACATATTTACCGCGGTGTGGGGCCTTAAAAAAAAGTGTCCTCGTGGTGGTCAGGATAACTCATAATAGCTTTGTCTGAAATTTAAAAAACAAATTTTTTCTGTTAGTAGATATAAGTATAGCTCGTGATTGAACGAAGGATTTAAAAAAAATTGAAATTTGAATTTTTTGCAGAGTTGTATGCAAAATAGTTCAATTTTTGGTACAATTTACACTACGTATAGCCTTGTAAAATTAGTTTTGATCGAAAAAAACCTTCGTTCAATCACTAGTCAATGCTATTTTGAAGAAGTGTGCAAAATTTCAATAAGATCGGTGCATTAGTTTTTAAGAAATCGTGTCCACTGATTCCAAAAGTAGTGTTTTGAGAAAAATGCGTATACCTGCGTCGCTCCCGGCCGGTCTTTCCCAACGGGGGGAATTCCCAAAGGCTCTCTCTCTCCTAGACTTTTACTCCGATTGACTTAAAACTTTGGGAGAATATTCTAGACATATTGTACTATTAGATAATAAAATTTAGAAAATGGATTTTTTGAAATTTTCAAACCCACGTAACGCCTTAATCCATTCGTTGAAAATTGCGAGAAAATTGGAACCGTTCATTTTTCATCGAATTGCTCCCACAGTACTTGAAAACTACGCATAGTTTTCACGCCCGAAAGTGTTCCAGAAGCGTCCTGAATGTTTTATTTTCGACGTACTAAACAATATTTCTGTGCAAGGAAAAAGAAAGTATTTGAAATTCTTCATCACATTCGGTTTAGGCGTTGAATGTGAAAAAAGTACTGCTTAATTTTTAAAAGAAGATGCGTTCAGTCAACGTTTAAATTCAAAGTTTCCAGTTCTATTGCGTAAAATTAAAAAAAAATCATTTGGCAATATTATAAACATATATACAGGGTGAGGCACATAAAGTGTTACAGAGCAATAGCACTCAAACTATTGATCATATCCAAAAATGTTTCAGACAAACGTTTCAGTGTTCGAGAAGGCCGTCATACTGGACCACCCTATTTTTTTTATCGGTGGAGGCGCTAAAGCTACGTCAAGATCAACTCCACTTTTTAAAATAAAACCATGTATTTTTTTTCACCTGACATTATTACCGATTTTAAGACGAATTCAGCGACTGAACACAAGGTCATTCTAGTCACGCAAAGTATGAAAATAGTCGAAAAATCAAAAAATATCGGAATAATCACTTTCAAAGGATCCAATTCGCTGAAGGATCCAATTGTTAATTCGCTGATGAAAAGACCGTCTAACTTCAGCCAACATTTGTGGTGGAATTTCGGTACATGCTCGACTATTATTTCTCTCATGTCGTCAGGCGTGTTTACAAGTGTTTACAAGTCGAGGGTCATCACTTCGAGCATCTTCTGTAGGTAGACCCAAACCAAGGTTAGTGGATCCTTTGAAAGTGATTATTCCGATATTTTTCGATTTTTCGACTATTTTCATACTTTGCGTGACTAGAATGACCTTGTGTTGTAGGTCGCTGAATTCGTCTTAAAATCGGTAATAATGTCAGGCGAAAAAAAAAACATGGTTCCATTTAAAAAAGTGGAGTTGACCTTGACGTAGCTTCAGCGCCTTCATCGATAAAAAAAAATAGGGTGGTCCAGTATGACGGCCTTCTCGAACACTGAAACTTTTGTCTGAAACATTTTTGGATATGATCAATAGTTTGAGTGCTATTGCTCTGTAACACTTTATGTGCCTCACCCTGTATATATATATATATATATATATATATATATATATATATATATATCTGCAAAATAAAGTAGAATTGAGATAAATTATTATATACAAAAGTTCTTCGTTGAGATAAATAGATAATGAGATATTGAGATAAATAATAATATATAAAAGTTCTTCTGTATGTCTTTACGAGCTTTTACTATCCTGCCCCTTTGCCTTTTACCTGACACTTGTCATTTCCAGGTCCTTACCCCCTCCCTCCCCGACGTCAATATGCGATATTTTTTGCATCGTTCAAACGCCAGATCCTTGAGTCGTCTCTGCCCCCTCCTACCTCACTCCGGATCTACTATTGCCTCGGGATGCAACCTTGAATTCAGGATTACGATAACAGCCCTCTCCTTTTTCTTCAATGACGATCGAGGCCGTGACGTCAGAGATCTTAAATTGTCCGAGCGCTTCTTCATTATTATTATTATTATTAGTATATCATTATTTAAACAGACGTTGTGTTATTACACGCACGAGAAGCAATCTAAACGGATCCTCTCTCTTCAGCGACTTGAGCTTGTTTACTTTTTGCCATCTGGAAAGGCCATCGTACGAAGTTCAGCCCCACTCTATCTACGTCTCCAATGAATCGAACGAACGCATGAAATTGATATACCCGACGTACGAGGAATGGAGAGGAGAGTTCTGTTTTGTCAGTCCTCGATTCTCTTTGTTTATCGCGAAGACTGTCCATCCGTGACCGCGATAACACGTTTGTTGTCGGCACAACTCGCGTCTTTACTTTCTTGTCAATCTTTTGTCAGACGCGTTCTTCACGGAGATTGGTGAATTTTCAATCAATGTTACACACACAAACACACACACACATAAACGGACAAACGTGATAGGACGCGTGCCGAAAAGCGAGGAGAAAAATAAATACAGAATCGGTGAGTGCGTTGGTAATTGTAGAATTACGGTGAGAGTTTTTGGTTTTGTGGCTGGGTGTCATTGGACGTATCGACTGACACTGTTGTCTCCCCCGCCTCTCACTTTTTGTATAAATTTCGATTCAAAATAAATGGCCCTGTATCATTTTTGTACTCTTTGATTATTGTCCAATTTCAAAATGGACGTTAATTAGAACGTGCTGAAATAAATTTTAAAAAATGTAAAAAAAAAAGGATCCATAGAAAAAAAATCTTGAAACAATTGAGGCGAAAACTATTCCCGAGACGTTTTTTGAATAACTTCTTAATCTCATTATTATTAACGATAAGGTGGCCGCGAAAATCTTAATTGAAATACACGGTTAACATAACCTCACAAATTTTTGGACACTCTCTTATTGATGGTTGAGTTTTTAGGGAAAAAAAAAACAAAGCATTCGGTTCTGTACAGTTCACTGAGGCAGGCCTTGAAGATTTTCTTTTGCCTTAAATATTATTCTCTTTACGAAAATGTCAGCTATCTCTCTCGCACTCATATGTCACGTGGTACAGCAATTTCGCCTTGAGATACCGCGTGTAGTCAATATATTGACGGATTCGATTCACTAAATCGCCCTCGTAGTTCGCAATGGGTTTGCGTACAATGACGACGAAGTATTTTTCTCTTTGCCGTCTGCAAAATATTGTACATGGGTATACAAGGCTATATAGGCCACTATTTCCGACCGTATGAGTCAGTCTCAAAGCCTCGTACGTTCTCGGAAAAAAAAAAAAACTACACCGTCTCCAATGTATCTACGATGGAGTTGAGGGCGTCGGACTATGGTTTTAGCTGCCTAAATACCTCTCTGAATAGACATCCCCGTACATTTATTCTCCAGGCGCTGTTGCCGTTTTTTTTTTCCCCACCGGAGACAAACCCAAAGTCCGACAGTTAGTCGTATTCTCTATACGTCGAATATATTTTTCATCCGACACTTCCAATGTCATTTTCAATCTATGCTTGCACTCGCCACAATAAAAGAGGCGAGTCTGGTTGCTTTGAAGAATGATTACTCTTTAAATTATTGCTGTAATCGTATTTGTGGGTGGAAGATTTCTACATGTGCTTTGTAAATGAATTACCTTGCTCACGATTTTTCAACTCATTGGACATTATTTTTCTTCCCGTATAAGCAATGCGCGAAAAACTTTTTAAAAATACAGGAAATCAGTCGAGTAACCAGAAACGTAACGATCCTCGTTTATGCTCGTTGTATTATTGTTTTTTTTTTTTTTTTTGAGATTGTTAGTCGATGCAAAAGAGAAAACGCATCGTTTCGTGATTGCCGAGCGAAATGGCAAGCGGCGTACAATGAAAAGTGTGGCTCACGCGCGCAGCGCAATCGACGAACACTGCAGGAATTTAATTTCGAGACAAAAAAGCGGTCAAGTGCGGGTCGAGCCACGATTTCAAAGTCGGGCTTCGCAGTAGCTTGTTAACAACGCGTATAATCGTAATATTGAATTGAAATACTTTCGTAGAGTTTGCAAGTTGATTTGTTCATTAAACAATCGTAACTGCCAATAACGGTTAATCATATGGGACATGTAACATTTTTTGTATAGTGTCGAAAATATTAAATTGCAACGAAAGTTATTTTTTCCGGTGTCATTCACGATTTTTTTTCGACGATTTAGGGTACGAAAAGCACTCAAACAGTTTTTTTTTTATCCTGATAAGAGATCCACGATCTTAACCCTTGGTGGTCACCCTGGGTAGAATCGACAGGTCGATCAATCTTTGGCGTAAATATATAATAGTTTCCGGCTTCGAATTGGACTGTATTCACCATCTTACCTGGAGTTTGAAGTATCCTCATTCCATAAAATTTACCCTCTTCACATGTCGGAATAAACACCTTTTTTTCGATCGCGCACTGTGCTACTATTTTTTTCCCAAAAGTAGCATATCTAAGGAGTATCACGTCCAAATTTTATGTAAAAATGTTGAAAATTCACGGAACTATGATTTTTTGAGCGAAAATAGTCATTTATGCTATAAGTGCGGGAAACAACGAATTCCATCGCGCGTGAAGTTGCCGCATGAGCCGAAAGCTTATGGTGCATTTCATACGAGTACGAGTTAGAAATGCACCATAAGTCGAGGCGAATTCGGCAACTTACGCGCGATGTAATTCGTTTTTATTTTCGCACATGTCCCATACATTATTTTTTGCAATGTCTGTCTCGAAAGTGGGATTTGAGATTCAACAAAACCAATAATCAATAACCAACAACCATAACCAATTCTTCTTTTATCACATTTCAAACGTCAACTGTGATAAGTTGACGTTTCATATCACATGAATTTCGCTACATTCAAGTTTGTTCAATCGGTCCAAAATCGTAGAACAAAAAACTATCAACTGTGAAAAAAACCGTTTTTTTTCGTGAATCAATGCGGTAAAGTGAGCTATAAATAGATTTTTTTCCGCACTAGTGCGGGAAAGTCTCACATTCCCGCACTAGTGCGGGAAAGTAAGCATCGTTGAGAAATAAGCCACTTTCCGCACGCTAAACACCAATCGAAAATCGCACTTCCGGGGCAGGCATTGCAAAAAGTGTATTTTTTGCGTTTTCATCTCTTTATGATTTTTTCTTAACATGCTGCCATTTTATTTCTTATAAATAAATTTTTTGTACATCATCTAGAAAGTTCAAAGCATGTTTCGTAATTTTTTAAACTACTGCGGACGGATAATTTGGTCACAATACATTTTTGAAAACTAACTGGGTAGAATCGACCCAAGTGTGACCACCGCGATTGAATTCGGAAGTGTCGTCACGAAGGGTTAATCTATAAAAAAATTGTAGACTTTTATAAAAATGAAAACATTAAATATTAAAAAGAATTTTCGTTGCATTCCATCGATGCAAACTGCGATGCCATTTTTTCTCCGGAGTCAATAATTAAACAGTAATTGAAGTAATTGTTATTTTTATTATTATCTGAAAACTTATTTCGCAGTTTTAGGTTATGGATTTCTAATGAGGATCTTCAAAAATATTTCATTGATATTTATAGCCTAAATGTACCAAAGAAAAGTTGGGCAATAAGAAAAAAATTGTTGCATTCCAACGATGCAAACTTCAATACCACGAAAGTATTTACTAAGGCCCGGTTTCGGAACTCCGGGTTAATCGTTTGAACCAAGGTTTAAGGACGTTCTGTAGGTACACGTGTATGAGCTAAAAGTTTCGGCCGCAGCGTATAGTAAAATCCAATGCTTATATGATGCTGTTGGTTGTAAATTTTTGCCAGAGCTTGTACACTCTGTATGTCCTACAGAGCGGTGCTGCAATCGTGCGTGACAAAAGACTTCAAGTTCTCAGTCATGTGCCAATCAGTTTTACTAGTACCCAGCCACGCGCTAATCCGCTCCTCGCAGCTGGTTGTGCCCTGAGTTCCGTGTGGGATAGAATTAATACTTTTTAAAAGTCGATATTTCCTAAACTAAACGGTCAAAAATTGCCATTTTTATTTAATGAATCCCACAATAGTACTGCATACACGAGTGATTTTATTCGAGGGGTTACGTGGGTTTCGAAGCCAAAAAAAAACAGATGTCCTTTATTTTTTTAAAAATATAATATATAAATTATTTTATTCAAAATGTTAAGCACTTAAAAGAACGACATTTCAGCAATATTTTCAAAAAATTTCATCCAAAAATTTGGGAAATTCAGCCGGTGGGACCTGGTTTCCGGAGACCGCTCAAAAAAAGTGTCCTCGTAGTGGTCAGGATAACTCATGATAGCTTTATCTGAAATAATAAAAACAATTTTTTTCTGTTAGTAGATAAGTATAGCTCGTGGTTGAACGAAGGATTTTAAAAAAAATTGAAATTTGAATTTTTGGCAGAGTTGTATGCAAAATAGTTCCATTTTTGGTACAATTTACACTACGTATAGCCTTGTAAAATTAGTTGTAATCGAAAAAAAAAACCTTCGTTCAATCACTACTCAATGCTATTTTGAAGAAGTGTTTTTTTTTAAAAGGGATTTTATTTTACAAATAAAAAAGTATTAAGACATGTAGTGGTATCTTTTAACTTCATATAGGAATTATTTAATTTTTAAAAATATTGATCTGCACTGCTCCTGTAGACGGTCTCCTGGCGGTCCTCCAAAAAAAGGCGTCTGGCGGTGAGCACGATATCTCCGGTTTGGGTTATCTAAAATAAAAAAACCAAAAAGATTCTATTAGTGGATAGATGAATCTAGGTATTGATCGAAGGAATAGTCGAAATTTTGATTTTTGACAAAATGGCGGCTATGTAAAGGAAACTTTTGGATTTTTGACCAAAATTCTCGCGAAAAATTGTCAAATAAATAGAAATAATTATCGGAAATCTTATTCCTGAGATCAATACCTGAGGAATATATCTGAGAAGGTTGTGTTAAAATTTCAGACCGATCGGTTGAGTCGTTTTTGAGAAATCGTGCTCACCGACTTTGAAAACACCGTTTTGAGAAAAACGCGTTCAAAGTTTCAAGAGTCGTTTACACATGGTTAAAATTTTTTTTTTCAACTTACATGGAGTCATCTATGCCAGGGCAATAAGATGAACCCTCTGCATCATCAGCAGCTTCTAGTAATCCGATTTGTTGTTGCCTGCCGAACCATTCTTCCCTCGCGCGTGCTCCCATGCGCTCTCAAGTCGGAGATCTTGACGCGCTCTGCATCCTCCTTTTCGGCATAGGCATGGGCATTGGGTCCAATTGATAGTCCCAGCGCACTCATATAATATAAAAGGGATGTTGAACCTTCAGTAAACGTGCCGGCTGCGATGTAAGCTGGTGTTTCCACTATCTTTGAACCACGCGTCCTTATAAATATGCGTGTATTTCCAAGAATATTTGCCGGATCGATTTGAAATTTTCAGAAAATATACTCAAATATATGTACATTCCGAAAATGCAATAAAAAAAATCGATTTATCGAAATTTCCAACTAGGTATAACCCCTTAATCGAGAGTTTTGTGGAACTCGGGGACTAAGTGCTGTTTTTACGATTAACGTCAGATTTTTTAATCTAAGGGTTACAAGAATAGAGGGCGAATGGAGGAAGAATACTCCGCCGCGTCAGGTGGATGGGCATGACGGAATTATGAAATGCTGACCTGTCTTCGTTACAAATTTGTTCTGTTTACGTACTGCTGAGTATAATATATTCTTTTTCCTCGGCAATTTTCGTGTCGCCGCATAAGCACATTAGTGGTGTCCAAATGACGAGAGTTTTTGTGGTCCGACTGGATTTGTCATAGGAGATATGACGTTTGGCTGCAAAGTGACGTTTCAGTGTAGGAGGAGTACGCGTGTCCCAATGTTGTTTGGTAACCCAAAGAGAGATAGAGTGAGAGCGAGAGAGATGGAGAGGGGGAAAACGCGTGTCTACGTGCAAGCGAACGCGTACGACTGTGCGCGTTTGTGTTCGTAAAGTATCTCTGAGTCACGTACACTCGGTTTTTAGGTATACATCGGCTCTTCCTTCGCTATTCGCCATTGAACGGCCTATACTAATTCTTTCGAAAATCAAGGACAGTCCTGACGTCAGGTTTGTTTTTATGTCGATTTCACAAGTTAATATAGGTCTCAATGTTTCCAAAAATCTAATGCATTTTTTGCAAATATATGAACTTTTCGAAAGATTTTTTTTTTAATGTTGCTGCACTCCGTTTAATGAAAAATAATATAAATGAATGCATCGAATATTGGTCTTCTTTATTGTTATTTTGAGAGACTGGCGATTTCGAAGGAAAAAGAAAGTCGATTTGTTTCATAAATTTTTCCACTTGCATCATTTATGCGCGAATAAATTTTGAAATCTGGGAGAAGCGAAAATTTCAAGGCAAATATATTAAGCCTGCAAATAAATATCATTCGCAAATGATTAATATTTAATTCAAATGTCACCTTGTCTATTATTATTTTTCTTGTTTATTCTTATCACGTAATGACGATTATTTGTCCAATTTGCAATTATTATTTTACTATTTCCTTGGCCTCGATAAATGATGTAATGCCGTGCAATTTTTAGAATCTCACGCGAAAATTCGCCAAATAATATATTTTCCAAGAAATCTCGCGAAATGTGAAGTGGAATATAATATTCAATTTTTTTCGGTTGAATTTTTTTTTGTATTTATTTTTGATGTTGATATTTCTATGATATAATATTTACGCACTGTTATTGTTCGGAAGTGAAATTTTCGATGCGCTTGACTTTTCCATATTTTATTTATCTTTCGTATTTATTTAAATAAAGATAGAGATATTAAGGCGGGCAACCACTTTAGGAGACCGAAAATTAGATGATTTTTTGGACTTTTTTTATTGTGAAAAAAAACGGAAATTTCCGCAATTCTAACAATAATTTATTAATATTTTCATACATCTCTGGTTATTTTTTCAAGTTATTTCATGCATTAATTAAGGTGTAATCCGCTGTGTCCCTTGGCGTGTCCTCATCTTCGTTGTCGATTTGCGGGAATTGTGCCGCTCGCAATTCGCATCTGAAATAATCCAACAAATTTTTATACATTCTTGAGATGTTTTTTTAGAACATGAACCGAAATTTTGAAAAAAAAATCGAGAATTGAATGTTGGAACGTGTTTGAAAAAAAATGATCGATTTTTAGCATTTTTTCCCCGGCATTTTGCAATAATAAATATGTTTTAAACAATCTAATCTTTCCAACTTTAGGTTCATGTTTTAATAAATTATATTATGTAAACGTGTTCCAAATTTAAAGATGATCCATCAATTAGTTTTTGTGTTATGATTCTCACAAATTGAAAAAATGTCGTTTCGTGAAAAACACGTTTAAAGTTTCACAAACAAAAAACTCAAAGTCAAATGTGTTTAATCAAATGATAAAGTGTCTTACCGATTAATCAGCGATTCCAGAGCCATACAGCAGTCCTTTCTCGTTCTCATGCAACTCATTGGAAGCTTTCATTTCCTCTTTACGAGCTTTTCGAGCTTCTTTTGTCTCGAATAAACTTTTTCTATTTTGCCAAGCCACGCGCATCTGATCCATTTGCTCGGCATATCCGTAGCTCTGCCTGCCAACTACGATTTGTAGTTCATTCATAACCATGAGTAGGGGTGAATTTCCTTCATTGAATAAAATAGCAGCAAGAAATGCCGCTACCTCAATTATTTTTTACCCAGAATGGAGATGTTTTGGAGCTAATCGCCAAACGGTTGAGTTTGGGTTTGTTTGGGTTATGATAAACCCAAACAAACTACCTAACTAAGCGCTCGTGGATACCTGAGCGCGCTTGGGAGTCGAGCGGAGAGTCTTTATCATTTATATACATACCGTTAGAAGGAATCCGAATATCGTTTTGAAATTTTCAGGGTCTATTCTTAAGATATTTTGCTAACGATTTATGAAATTTAAAAAAAAATCATTTTTTGAAGCATCTAAAGTGGTTGCCCGCCTTAAATGTGGAACTTCTGAGCTGTCTAGTATTCATCATTATATAAGGCAAATCAAGTTTCAGAGGCTTCGTTTTGAATTGCCAAAAGAAAAAAAAATGTCCCCATTGACGGAATTGACCTTCTCGATTTATCTTGCGTCCATTGCGATTCACATACATACCCTGTAGCTATACGTACTTATATATTCTGTACTCGCTGACCCTGACCTCCTTTTTCCTCTTTATGTTTTTATTTCTTTTCTCAATTACCACTCAACACATCTCTCGGCAGATAAAGAAATTGTTTGTCTAAATTTTCGTATCGCCATTAGGTTTCCTATTATCATTCAATATGTGTTATTAATAATCAATTTCTAACCGATCGAAACGTTTGTATTTATGGCCAATATCAGTAAAAAAAAAATGATGAATTTTTTGTTACGGAAATTCCAAAAATGTCAGCGAGAGTAAAAGAATTTTTGATGCAACTGGTTCGAGGTCGTAAATTCAACTACAGAAGTCTTCTGTCCTTAGATTGAAGATAATAAAATTTTCGTTACGTAGACGCCACGGCGAATAGTAAAAAGGACGGGGACAGAGAAAGATAGAGAGGCCTATGTTATTTTTCCACGCTGGGTCAATGGCAATGAAAAATTGGCACGAAAACAATCATTTACGTGCACGGCGACGCGTGGTCGAAACGATAAAAAAAAAACATCTCTTGCGTAATTTATCTGTGACTGTTGTTATGACATGTCAGAACGATAAAAATACTCAGAAAAAGAAAAAAATATTCTCTGAAAATGAAAAGCTATTTTGAGGCTCCAGGAAAAAAGTCGAAGACAAAGGAGACCTTGGATAAGTTGTTTCTTTGCTTTCAAATTTTTTTTCTCGATGATTCGAGGCTTATTCTTTATTCAATTAATTCCTCTTACCTTGGTAAGGCCGAGAATTATTTATTCACCAACGCTCCAATTAATTAATTAACTTATTCGTCAGACGGAAAAAATCAGTTAATAATTGCAGATTTCTCAACTATATTAAAATTCATAGGTTCTATATATGGAGCATTCCACGCCAAATCGACCACTTTCTGGCCCGACCCCTTTCGATTTGGCTGAATATGTTGATGTTTTGATCTTAAAACGCTTGTGTGATTTTTTCAATTTTTTTTTACATAATCACAAATACGTAGTGAATTTTTGAAAAAATCGCTTGTTTTTTTTTCAAATGCTCATAACTTTCTGAGAAAAGGACCGATTAAGATCTTTTTTTAATTTAAATTCTACGTTCTGAAATGTTCTATATGAAAAAAAATTTTTAAAAATATTCAAAGTCATCGTCGATATGATTTTTTATAGTTAAAAAAACGCCATTTTTTCAAGAACGCTACGTTTGATTAAAAAAAATTTTTTTTTTGTAAAAAAATATAAGTTTAGCCATTTTTGCCGCCAGATCCATCGTGGTAAGATTATTCTTTTTTTTTTGTAGATTGAAAATTTGTTATTTTGAATTTTTTCCAAATATAGCTGTTTTCTGTGATGAAATAATTTTAAATGGTTAATTATATCATACTCAATACTTTGTATATAATATTAACTCACTTAAAAAGTTTTCCGATTATGTTAAATTATTTTTAAAGGATTATTTAATGGGGAATGAAGTAAATAGGTATTAAATTAATTATTTAATAGTAATTAATGATGAATTTATTCATCTCTGTGACGTTTGAATAATTTACATAATTTTTGATCTCTTGAATTAGAGAAATTTTTAACTATAAGGCCACCATTTGTGTCAGGTAGCAGACAGTGCAACTGCTGACTTCCTGAAATGGTTTTGGTTTTCGAAAATCGATCACGGAGACCGTTCGCAGCATTATTGTAGTCTTCCGACGATGAAAACAGTCAGTGCATATCAAACAAAAACTATTCAACTAGAACGTTTTTTAAAGATTGGCAGATGCTTGTCGTTTAATATTTTAGCGGCAAAACTAGAGAACTTATCAATGGACATTATTGCACCATAGCAAACAGCTATCTGTGGAAAAAATAGAGAATTAAATTTTTTTAATTTAGGAAAAAAAGAAAGAAAAAGCCTACCACGATGGGTCTGGTGGAAAAAAATGCTAAATTTATCATAATTTTGAAAATGAAAAATTGAGATGAAAACAATAACATATTAAAGTTTCAGCCAAATCGAAAGGGGTCGGGCCGGAAAGTGGTCGATTTGGCGTGGAATGCTCCATATGTATATATATATATATATATATAAATAAATTATAATAGTAATAGTAATAACCTAATCAATATCCTGATAGCGTTCTTGAATTGCTGTTTGCAGACTCCAGGCTAGCCAGCTGGGCCATTCTTGTGGTGTGACTTATTATCAGGCGCGCTGCAACAACCGTGACATCGATACGACGATAGTCACACGCCTGATTAATATTAATCAAGTCAGCTAGCGGTCACACGTCGCAGGAATGGACACTTCGGGCTCGCCTGTACCGGATGCAATCCACTCTCTCCTTGAGCGTCTCCAGGAAGCTCTAGTTCTCGAGGTCAAATATCAACCGAGACTACAACTACCCGTCACCACTCAAGTGAGTATGGAATACGAATTATTTATAACGCTGTTTTTTTCTTCATATAGCTGTGCTATCAATACGCGAAGAAGGCCAGTGAGAAATCGAAGCAATTAAAAAAAAATGACAACCATTTAAAATGCTTCAACTTTTATTGTTGTTACGCGATTTATAGGGACCGAAAGTTGGATGGGTAGGGTTGCTTGATTGCATTATCAAATATACAGAACGGTCTATTAAGAATTCTGAGATGGGGGTTTTTTGAGAAAAAATATGTATATTTGTATGTTCCAAAAAAATGCAGCAGCTTCCGTTGCAGATCTCAATTATTCGGAGATGTTTTTTTTTTTAACATAGCCCCGAGTCTTTATCTTTACGAACTTAAAGATGCTGTTTTGAAAGTAGAATAAATTCGTTCGGTAAAAAAAGATTGCATCCGCACAATTTTTGGGATGGCTTAGGTTTTTTTTTGTTGCTTTTCGTTCATTCTTTGTCGCAGGAAATTGTTCTGCGCTTCCTATTCTTGTATCAATTTGATAAAAAAATTCAAACAATACATGGCAATAATATTCAGTGCGTACTCTGGAGTAATGTTACTACGGGTTTACGGTAGAATGAGTTTCGAAAAAAAATCGTTTTCCATTTGACAAGTTTCCTGCTGCCTTATTCTCGTAGCTATTCGAAAGAAGTTACATTTCGAAAACTTTTCGAAAGTAATTGAATTCTAATTTAACTTCAAAATTACGCGCCCCTAACGACCTACGGAGTTGAGATTGAACTTTGCATCGTTGGAATGCAATGGAAATGTTTTTTTTTTTTAATTTCTCAAACTTCTCGGTAGATTTAAGGAACGATAATCATTCAAATATTTTTAGAATGCTTGCTCAGAGGTCCACATTCCAAAAATGCCTAAAAACATTCTTTATAGTAATAAAAATAAGGAAAGAAAAATATTTTTTAAACATTTCGTGCTGTCCTGTTCCGAGCCGCACCTGATTGTTTTTTCGACACTTCGATATTCAAAAGAAAAGAACTGCTCGCCGAAGCAGCAAGACATCTGTTAAGAATAAAGCGGAAAAAAAAATTGGATTCCTTCAATGTCGAATTTTTTTGTTATTCTTTTTTTTTTTTAAATTTTGTTCGTGTCTGTTGCAGAACGATGAGATAACCGTCGGTACGCGCGATGGTTCGGCTCACGTGTTGAGATGCCTTAAAGTATGGTATGATCTGCCGTCGGACGTGCTCTTCATAGCGATCAATTTGATTGATCGCTTCCTAACGAAAATGAAAGCGCGACCGAAGCACATGGCGTGCATAAGCGTCGCATCGTTTCACATCGCAGCCGTCCAAATGGCACAGTCGTTGGACGCCGATCATCTCGTCTCGATATCCCAATGCAAATGTACCGGTGGCGATCTCAAGAGAATGTCCGACGTTATTGGCAACAAACTCGAGTGGCAACCCGGCACGACACCCATCACGTCGCTTACATTTTTACGTCTCTTCAACGTCATGTTTCACGCGGCTGCTTCGCAGCTCGGGCTTGGCGAACTTTACGCCAGTACCGTCACGGTGAGAAACATAAAAAAAAAAATACAATAATTACAATTACAAAACCAATGATGAGAACAATATGACGAGATGAAACGAAAAAAAAAAACTGCCAACATACGAATCTTACTCGTTTGAAGACGGCGCAGCGATTCAGCGACCAACGTTAGAGGATACTGATTTCTTTTAGACGTCGGTACATTCAATAAAAGCCCAACTACGGAATTTCATGAGTTTTCAGTACGTTGCTTTCGAGATAATAATATAACAATGCAAACAATTTAGCCCAGTCTTAAGGAGTTTCGACAGTAAAGTCGAAACGCTTATAGACAATTGAAATTTATATCACCGAAAGATTAATTTAGGATGCATTAATCGTCCAAAAATCAATCAGTTTCACAATATAGTTTCGGAGTTTTTTAATGTTTAAGTTGAATCTTAATGTATTTAGTAATACACACTATCAACACTAGTTAATAGGGCTGTAGGAACAAAAATAATACCGATATTTAGATTTTAAAACTGAGCAAGCCGTGATTATAGTAATAGGAATATCGTATTAAATAATCAAGCGGTTTCTCTACTTCGTTCATTAATAATATTCGAAAGAAGATGTGAATTTTGAAGCTCGAACAGTTTTAGTTTTTTGACAATAACGAAACTTGTAGATTAAATGTGGCGACACCGCGTTAACTGGCTCTGTCGAGTGAGCCACTCACAGTCAAGCATTAACTGGTGGGTATTTAAAAATCGGTGGGCGCTGATAACGTACATAGTATTACAGCATTCAACCTTTATAATAAATTGTATTTATTCATCCGATCGACATTTCTAACGTTTTCTCGACTTTGTCGAATCGAAAATTCTTTATAAAACGTTGAATGTTGAACGTTTTTCACCATGCAGATAACCTGGAGCCGACGACGCTTTAAGCGATAGTCAGTCGTGCCATGGCAGAAACTGCCATTGTTGCTAAGTCTATCGGTTATTTTTTCTTGAATAAAATTGCAACATATTTATATTTGATTGCAAGAATTGTTAACATCATTTCCCGGCTTAGCAATATGTTTCAACAATATTATGATTTGGAAATTGCCCAATAACAATTAATTTTTGCATGAAATTTTATTCGCAAGAAGTTAGCAGCCTGCCGAAAAATCATTGTATTTTTATCCGCACGCTTGCCTCTAGGAAACGGTATCGAAACTTCTTAAGCAATATAGGAAACTTCTTAAGCAATTAAGATATTACACAAAGTGCAGCTATTTCATGGTATTGAAAATGTAGACAGACTTCTCGCGTGATAAAAAAAGGTACAGGTCTCTCTCTCACTCTCTTCTCACATTCTCGCTCTCTCACTCTCTCACTCTCTTCTAACAAACCCAAAAACAAACCCAAACAAACCCAAACAAACGGACCCAAACAAACCAAACGGACCCAAGTAAACCCAAACGGACCCAAACAAACCCAAACCCACCAACATTGTAATGTACATCCCAAAAATTGAAACAACTTGTAACCACAAATGATTCGATACATGTAATGCAGCATTCTTCAACATAACACAGGGATTTAGCATATCGCAGCTCCCCCCCACCCTGCTACAATACAGCGGCAGTGGAGTGGGGGCAGCGATAGATTCGTGTTACGTCTCGCTAAATCAGACCCCCTATATATATTTTGAAAAGCAGTTTCAATGCTAAAATCGCAAATTCAACCGCTGTGTCTCTTGCTGGGATATTCACAAAATTTGAGCTCTATTCGCGATACTCTTTAAGAACGTCCGAAAAAATTGTCTAGATTTCGATAAATATATATTCTTTTCTTCCGAAAAGCGATGATGTGGAACTTACCGAAAATTCGCAGTTGAACTGAACGCATCCGCGTCTAAAAAGACAGTATCCTTTATTCATCGCTGACTCCCGCTTTACCAGTTTTTATACGAGAAATAAGAAGAAAAAAAAAGATATGCACGTAACCGACAAATGAATAAGTAGATTTTTCATGTTTTTTTTTTAAAGGAATCCGAGCTTCTACTGAGGCTGGAGATGGTAGCCTGTGACGGTAATTGCGCGAGTTTGCGAGCTTCCGAGGTCGCTCTCGTTCTTATCTGCACTTATTTGGATTCGGCGGTTAATCGTTTGGACGCCAATGCCGACGCCACAATGTCATCTGGCAATATTTCCGGCACATCCGCGATTAACATACCCTCCACACCCGCCCACCAGATGCTCCGACTCGTTGAGTTTGCCGCTGAATTACAAAAGATGTGCAAGGTAAATATCACTGTGCTCATAATTGCAGATCGACTCAAGCGGATAGGCTTCTGTGACAACCTGAAAATCGGGGTTATTTGAAAAAAATAATTTTGGAGGAATAAGTAAGATTGAAAAATCGTTTGGTCATTTGTATGTACGTTAATAACGTCGTGTACCAAATTTCATTTTAAAATATTAATAATTAAAGAAGTTATGAACAATCTCGTGAAAGACCTTTGAACGTGAGGGGCTCAACGGTGTACTTGATTTTGGCCACCCGGTTGATCTGAAACAAAAGAAAACGATTTTGTTTTATATAGATAATTTCGGCTAAAACTTGACCGAGCTTTTTTGTTATCGTGTTTCAATCGACAAAATTTTTTTTCTCGTTTTTTTTCGGAGAGAATGGCATTATTGTTAATAACTAATGAGATTTTTTTTTAACGTTCGTCAAGACTAAACAACTATTACACTGAATAAGTGTATCAAATTTCAAGTCAATCCGTACATCAGATGTCGAGATATCGTGTATACCGTTTTGAAAAACATAGTTTCGAGAAAAACGCGTTTAAAGTTTTACTAGCAGTTCTATTTAATCATACGTTTACCTTCAATCTCTGCGATTCCTGCAACATATGTTGGACTTTCTTCTTTAATTTGAGTTTCCTCAAGTGACGAACGATTTTTTTAAATTGTCACATCAGCCTAACTCCTTAAAAGCGAAAAAAGTGGCTTCTTCGATGAACTTCAATGATCTTTAAGCGTCGCTCTTTTGTTTTCTCATTCCAATTTTCCTCGAAGATCTCGGACGAGAGTTTCTTTGCGACTCACGAGCTCGTCAGCGCTGTATTGAGCAAATACAACGCACAAGAACAGACGCCGCATAGGCAGAGGCTCGTGTGGCGCTTGTCATCGAGAACAGCTCGTCTCTTGCGTCCAACCGACAAGTTTACATCCGTATTGCCCGTAATTGCCGAGCACGCACCTGTATCATCGCCCAGCAGAATTAGGTACGTCAATCAGGACGATTGTTTTCAGAAGACACGTCCACGGAAACGAAGTCGAAACGATTGAAAGATAAAAAGAGTGCCGTATTTGAGGAAAGTGTTTTTTCAAATTAATCTTATAAATTTGATACTTCAACTCTCCTCCTAAGGAGTCTAATGAGTCAACAGTGAAACAGTGAAACTATTTAAATACGTATTAATTTCTCTCATAGTTATTATTTCGCGTCATGAAAAACTTTTATCCGTATTATTTTATTTAAAGAAGACAGAAAAGTCATACGAATTTTCCGAGCAAGTTTTCTTTACAGAATCGCGAAAATTACAAGCACGCTTTCAATCGAGACTGACGTAACAGACAATAAAAAAAATATATCCGTTCGCTATCACAAAATTGGAACCTGACCATATTTGCTTTTTTTTTTGCAGAAAGAGCCGAAAATTCGCTCGTCGTCACGGTAACAAGAGGCGCTAAATCGCCGTTCGGAAAGAGAAACGGAGACAACAGTAATATTTCGTATGTGGTATTAATGTGGTTGAAATCCGAAAAGTAAAAGCAGAGAGAAACGTAAGTCTGTCTTTGAATCACTGTTTGGTCTCTCTGCCGTACCGAGGCTCGAATAAGTTTCATCGCTCGTCGCGTCATGCACTAAAAACACATATTCATTATCATTGATCGAATATCTAAAAAAAAAAACGTTAAAAATTTCCATTGTACAAGAAGCGATATTTCTGTTCAATGAAAAATTTCTCGCCAATCGAATGGATCGTTTGTTGAGCACAGTGCTAGTTTAAGTGTCGATGAAAGTGTGTAAGAGTGCGTAACAACGCAAAGCAACTTTGTACTCGAGATTGTAAGAAACTCACGAATACAGGCAAAAATGAGAAGTGAATGCGGAAGTGCGTGAGACGAAGAGAAAAAGAAGAATATATGAAAGTCTTAGGGAGAGATGATTTTTGTAGAAACATTGAAAATTAATGTGATACATTGAAAATTAATTCAGCAGTGATTATTGAACGAGAGAATCCACTGTTAAAGAAATAGGTATATTCTATCTATGAATACACCCACACACGCGTGTGCGTGTGGGTGTGTGTATATGTATGTATATATCTGTTTACGGAGTGGACTAAATGTAAAGAGACACAAAAAAATTATATAAACAAGTCGAGAAAGAAAGGAAAAAAAAAAACAACAAACAAACAAAAAAATAATAAAATCGTAGTTGATTGAATTTAAGTAATCGTAAAGATGTGAAATAACTGCAAAAGAACAACAAAAAAAACACAAAACAATGAATCTTATATTAAGCTGGTAAACCGTTAAGATAGCCCGACATGATAAACGTTCTAAGGATTGAAGGAAACACGTAATATTCGAATTTCAAGTAACGAGGGCCACGAGGAAAGAGTGATAGATCGTGGGTATGTGAGTAATAAAAATGTTGTATGATTGAATGTGTGAAATATGAATTAATTTAAGAGTTAGGAATGTCCGGGACATACTTTCCTCAATTGGATCTTCAATTGCGCAAGGTTTTGATCTTTACTTTCTCGTTCTTTGAGCATCGCTTACTTCGAGAGCATGCTCGTTTTTCTCCTAACAACGCACCGTCGTACTTGTAAATTGTTTAGTGTTAAAAACGAAGAACAGATAATATCCGTTACATCCCCGTGGGATCGAAATCTCAAGACGGATGCTGGAGTATCTCAAAAAACGTAATTCGTTCCCGCACTGTCTTTTTATCTTGCAAAATTCTATGTCCTACACGATACAGGCTGTAAATCATGAGGTTAACATTACTTTAGCGCAATAAGATCTTCCTTCTTGAATTTTCGGAGAATTTTACGAGAGTCATCGAGCGGTCGAAAATATTTCGAAATTGAAACGTTTCGTGCATTTGGGAAATAGAGAATAGACGAAAGGACTCTTTTTTTTAATTCCGGCCAACACGTGTGCATTGTATTAGCCTCGCGCAATCGAAGGTCCATATTGAAATTTATATATATATATATATAAATATATATATATCTATATATATTGTTCCCTCAAAGGAAAAATAGTGATGATCATCCTTATTGGGTGTGTCCGAGCTCGATCCGATCGGATTAAATCGACTTAAAAGAGATGAGGAGAAAAAAAAACTTGTGTATAAAGATTCAGGAGAGAGATTAAACGCAGACGGCTGGCCTAGACCAACGGTAAAATCAGAAATGGGCAAAATTCAAGTGTATCAATTACATCGAAGATGAAAAAAAAATACTTGCGATGATACATTTTACTCGCATTATTATTCAAGAAGAAAAAAACAAACCTCATTAGACGATGACGAAGGAGCATACAATATTTACGTGTAATTGTAAAATAAAATTTTACCCATTACTGTATCATACTTTGGCTCATTGTGACCTCGAATATCGCGATTCTTAGACGAAATGTTCGACGAATTTTTATCGAACCAAAAAATTAAATAATTTATTTGTTGTGAATATTTGTCCGCGTCGCGATCTTCTACACGTGTCATGTCTATACACTTTCCTATTTATTTCTTAATTTATGTGTCTCGAAATGAAATGAGAATCGCCGGGGTTCGAGGCCGCGATGAACGAAGTATGATAGATGAGAAGAGGGGAAGAAAAAAAAAACAAGTGAACGGAGATGCGTGAAACTGTACGTCGGAGTGTAGCCAGTTTGTGCTAGTCACAAGCAAACATATTATAAATAATCGTCCCTTCAACTCTGTCGATTCGATAAACTTATTTTATGATGTATTATATAATCTGTAACAAACAAAAAAACAAACAAACAAAAAAATCTAAAAAAGCGAAAAGAAAAAAATCAACGACGATCAATGTTCGTTTAAGAGAGATGATTACGATTGGCGTGGAGGTTCTTTGAAAAGGAAAAACTCTGTTCCACCACGAGCGACGTGAAAAATAGGAAAGAGAAGTGAGAACTTACGACGCGGATTGTGTTTTTTAAAGAGGAATAAAATACACTCGAAAGGCGATCTCGCAAGGGTGACAACCAAAGTTACACGCGCCCAGAAATACGTCACGACGCGTGTGATCTAGATAAAGATATTTACATATCTCAGGGTAACGCAGTTTTCGTGATAAAGAGAAGACAAAAAATAAGTCCTGACGAAAGTGTCAAACAGCGCCAATGTAAAGATGAGCGAAGGAGGAAAGAAAATTGCGCTTAAATTCGGGGTAATTTTTTAATACTTTTTGCCTGGCTTTCTTTGTCACGGAGAAGCCTTCGAATAATAATTGTCGTTCTCCGAAGCGCCGTCGAGGAGCAAACGAATCCAAGCGATCGAGAAAAAAAAAAGGAAGCTTCTCTCCTCGTACAACATCGCGAACCTCGGTAATAATTTCATTGAACGATCGAACACGAGAATCAAACGAGTCCCTTTATATTCCAATAAGTTTGTGTCAATTATTCGTATCGCGAATCGAATTGCGATATTTTGGGTGTGTGATCTAATTTCCCAAAGTACGGTAGATTTTTGAGAATTATAGTTGATTCGCAGATTCATGCGATGTTTTAAAAATTGTACAACATTTGATTCTCCGTTCATACGCCGAACAAATACGTGTGTCATGTCGACGAATCTTTTTTTTTTTTCTTCTTTTATATGATTTATTCTACTTGGGCAATTATGTGACGCCGCAAAAAAATGCGTTTGTGAAAATGAAGACAAAAAAACGTAAGCAAGAGAAGGGAGTGAAAAATGCACAATAATAAATAACGAAAGTAATTACGCTGAGAAGAAGAAAAAACAATAAACAATATTTCGACCGTATCCTTGGGTTTGTTTAATTTTTTTATTTCGCTGCCGAACAGTCAACAGGGCGTGAGCAAGTTACGGATTTTTAAGTAAAAATAAAAAACGAAGTGAAAATTTATCTCCTTGGCAAATGCAATCAAGCAGACTGTCTCTTAGTCTACGTATGTTTTTTTTATTTCTTTTTTTAGGTGCGTGAGTCGATGGTTAAAATAAAAAATAATAAACAGAGGTCCATTATGGATAGACGAAGAAATAATTACTTTTATTCGTTTCAAAAATATTTACGTCGTTCAAAAATGAGTAAAAAATGGTCGTTTGGATTTGCTTTCAACCTTATGGTCGACTTATTCGTGAGATCTTTAAAAAAAAACAACTCCTTCCTCTTTCGAGAGAGAGAGAGAGAGTAATTTCAATTCAGAATAATTGTTTGCAATTCGTGTCTATTGTTCACCTTAAGGCGCAGTATCACGAGGTCAAATACAACAAAAATGATTGTCCAATATCTCCTCCCGTCGAAAACGGGCAATATGTCAACGAGGTAAATTATGAAAATTAAGTGGAAATTATTCATGGATTGCCAAAGTTGGTGCCTTGGCCAAGCGAAATCTGATATCGCTCGACGATAAAGCGCCTCAAGGCGACCACATGACTTTCATTCCAATTTGCCAATCAATTTGCCCCATAATTTTTAGGCATCGACATATCCTTCACTCGTATTTGCTGAAAAAAAAAAACAAAAAATGTTAAAATAACTGGCAAAACTAAAATAATTGATAACTAATGATGGAAAATAATTATCATTTTTTTTTCTGCTCTAAGTATAAGGCTATCTGGCTACATTTCAATGATATCCGTGAAACCGATTGATGAAGTAACGAAAAGAGTGCGAGAGGGACAGAGAAAGGGCGAGCGAATGAATTTGACAAAAAAATTCTGTGAATTAATCGAAAGTCTGACAAATTCATAATCGTACAAGGATAAATAAACATCGATTTGTCATGATTTCGTTACATATGTGATACACCAGTCAGCCCAGCCAATAACGTAATCTTAAAAGATACTGTCAAAAGTACAAAGTAATCATTTGAATGCGTTTAAGAGAGAGAGAGAGAGAGAGAGAGAGAAAAATACGAGTTAAGAGTATTTTGTAAATGTGGGCACTTGACGAGAGGGAGCTTCGAGAATATTCCCAAGTCGGCGATCGGTTATATTCCCGAAACGCCAAAACGTTTTCACGAGAACTCGAGCAATTTGTTTAAAATGAAAACAAAGTACGAAGAAATTTTTTGTTTACGAATTGTTATCTGCAATTATTGTAAACTTGTCATTTCTAGTGTGAAAATTCAATGAATAGAAACGGATGTGAATTCAATTTCGCAACGTTTTTTTTTCGTTTTTACAAGCGAGCGTTTTGTTGAGAAAGAATAAACCGATCAACAAAAATGTTCATTTCTTCAGAGATTCCTTGCGTTCCGAATTTTGAAAACCTGTTTTCACAAACTCTTATAATTTGTATTCATCTGTGCTAATCGTTTTTGCATGGAAAGAACTTCAGAATATATCTGATGATTTTTTTATCGCTCGCTCAATTGATGGGTAAACAGAATTAATTCAAAAATAACTTCTAGTAATTTTCATTGACATTACTTATTTATTGAATATATTCCATAAGCTGAAAATATAAATCTACAGATCGGAAAATTTCTTCAAAAGTTCGTCTTTGCACTCGTTATACTGATATGAAAAAAAAACCATACAATATTCTTAAACTTATGATTTATTTTTCTCGTCCTCCGGCCTTCCTCCATTTAGTAGTCTCACTTAACTCTGTTGATGGAAATAAAAATTTGGGTGATATGTATAGTGAATGTATATATACAAGATGTACCGGGAGAAAATATACCAGCATTGAAGGAAAAAAAAAAGACTTCCACGATGTAACTTCAAGCTTCAATTTTGGTTACATTAGGGTTGGTGTTCCATTTTGCCCCTGTGTACACTTTTCCTCCCGTTTCCCTTTTATACGATTATACGTAATGTGACATGTGATATCGCGTGTTGGAATAAATTTGTATGAAGTTGTTGAAAGAGTAACGCCATCTAGGAAGAATATTTCCCTAAGCCTTGTTTCATAACCATCAATTTTTTTATGTTCCACTTAATACGGCAATTAAATTTCTTGGAATACATTCGTTGCGCAACAACATTGGCAGTAAACAGAGCAGAGGTATAGTCTTCAATTTACCTGAAACTTTCGGAGCTGCATGTGGCGCAACACCTTTAGGCGCTACGCAGATGGCGGTAGTCCTTCGGCCACTTCGCACGACAACCTGTTGATACGATACAGCACAAATATTCACAATGTACGCGACAAAGCAAAACAATTTTGCACAATGAAGAAAACTGAGAGAGAGAGAGAGAGAGTGAAAATATTTAGAGAAATGAGATGAAAAACAAAAAGTTTTATTATGAAAGCGGCAAAATTTTATATACTACTCGATGTGTATATTGTCAGAGAGCGAATGGCTGACGTACGCCCTGGAACATTGAGTCGTAATTAACCAATTTGATACTAGAAACATATAGCCCATTTTTTTCACCTACTGACACATGACCGTGGTACATATTTGACCCCACAATTTTCTTGTTCGTCAAAACCGTTTCTATAGTGGTAAGAGCAGTTAAGAAGTTTCGATACCGTTCATTGGCTGCAAGAGTGGAGATGAAAATACAGTGAGTTTTCGGCAGACGGCCAACGTCTTGCGAATAAAATTTCATGTAAAAATAAATTATTATTGGGCAATTTCTGAACTCATATTGTTGAAAAATATTTCCAAGCCGGGAAATTATATTAATAGTTCTCTCTTTTGCTATTAAATATAAATATGCTGCTATGCTATACAAGAAAAACATAACCGATACACTTGGCAACAGCGGCTGTTTCTGCCATTGGCACGACTGACAATCGCTATCGCGTCGTCGGCTCTAGGCTATTTACATGGCGAAAATCGTTCAACGTTTTATAAAGAGTCTTTGATTTGAGAAAGTCGAGAAAACGCTCAAATGTCGAGCGGATGAATAAATACATTTTATTATAAATATCAAATGCTGTAATACTATGTACGTTTTGAACACCCGCCAATTTTTAAATACCCGCTAGTTAATGCTTGACTGTGAGTGGCTCAGCCCCCTGACCACGGTCTTACATACAGGTCTGGAAACTCCGTTAGTTTACACCTTCGCCGAAGCTCGACGCTAAAGTCGCTGCAATCCAGAGGTGTTGTGTGTGACAGAGACAACAATAGCCGTCCATTCGCGTTATAGCCTAACCTATATAATAACGATAATATATTTAACCTCACTGTATAAATTACGAAAACTGAAACTTACCTCTGCAATAACATTCCCATTCGCGTCATGTTTGACGTACTTTCGGAGAATGTATCGTTCTTCAAAATGCTTCGGACACATACAATGCGAAGACGTTAATTTCTCGACGGGAACCGCAGCTTTTCACTTTTCGACCAGTTCACTATTCGTTGGCACTTTGAATACTGACCGCTTGATTTTCAGGCTTTTGTAGCCCGTATTGCACTTTGGCAGACCGCAGGACTTCGGCATCACATTTAATATATATTTATATTTCAAAATATATATATATAATATATTTTTTTATAGGATTCGACTGACTGCACTACGTGGAAACCATATACGTAGAATCATACAATACGCCGGTTATTTGTTCATTATCAAAACAACACCCCTCAATACTAGCGACACCAAAAATTCGGCTTCATTTGTCGAGTCACCCCCACCACTGAAATTTCATCGAGTTTCCAGACCTGTATATAAGACCGTGCCTCTGATACTAGTATGCATTTCTTATGGTAATAGTCTCGCCAAGGCGTTTTCGATAGATTTTAATTTTATTTTGAGGACTCATTCAGGAGACTATTAAATAATTACCTGCAAAGTTTTGAAAGGATTCACCGTTCCGTTTTCGAGATATTGGCAATAAAAAATTTCATGGTTTTACACGTGTTCTTATGGGGAGCAGTGGAAAATTCACATTTCACGCAATAACTTCGAAACTTTTCCACAGATTTTTTTTTTAATTCTCAATTACAGAGGAATATATGCCGAATTGGGTAAAGAAAAATCATGAATTTTTACCGTTTAGTTTCAGATATAGCGATTTAAGTTAAGCAATGTCTAGCGACGCTAGCGCCACGAAGCGACTGGAGCAGACCAGAACTCGATTACAGTAGTGTATGGATATCCGTATACGCAGAGTATCTACCTATTAGTAGATACTATTAGTATCTACTAATACCTATTAGTAGATACCGGAATGGATAGTCTGATACAAAAGTGCGGGTTAGGCAAACATTATATTAGGCGTTTTCATCATTACTTTATAAGTTTTTACATCCCGATAAGATGTACAACCTACATTATAAGGATACTTCGGAATATTTCGAAGTTTTCATTGATTTAGGGGAGAATAAACTTTTCAACGAGACTGTGGCGAGACTATTATCTTAATAGTACCATGTCCCCGTTATTGCCGCCAGGCAAAGCGGCCCACCGTGCGGCGCTAGTAGTCACCCGCGTTACCCTCACTCCGCGAAACGCCTCGCCGCATCATTTTATCATTTCTCACCTCCGCAATCTGGACATTTCTTTGTTTTTCTTAATCTCGATATTTGATTGAAAAATGTCGAATTATTAGTATGTTTTCGGCAGTTTGATGTAAAAAAAAAGAGTAATGTGGTGATTCGTCATCAAAGTGATTAAGTAAAAACCAATTTGGGTGGTTTTCGTTTTTATATTTAGCAATGCCGGCGTTTGTGGTTCTTGGCTGCACGTTGGGTTATCAATCAAACAAGGAAACGTCACATTCTTTCAATGTACCCCGTGAATCAGAAGCCCCAAAACCAGGGGAAAAAGTCATCGGATGCACAGACATATGCATCATTCCAAACGCGTCGTATCCATCGAATGCAGACGCTGCGCGACCAGAGTGGGGGGAACGCGGGTGACTACTAGCGCCCCTCGTAGAGAGGGACAATAAGGCGGACACGATATGCCAGCAGGATCATACCCCTCGACAAAGCCAGAGTTTTCTCAAAGATGATTAATATTTAGGGTAAAAGAAAATCGTTAAACTCTGCACCAGAGAATTCTCCAGAGCTTGATGCTTTGTTTTTCTTTAAAAAAAACTTAACCATCTATGAGAAAACTGGGTTGGAAGATTTGTGAGGTTATGTTGACCTTTTGCATGTCCTTAAAGCTACCTCTACAAGATGGCCAATCGCAACGGCCAATCACGATGGGCCATCGTGTAGATGTGTGCGTGGGAGGAATCGCGTTGGCCTACGATGACTTTGTTATCGGGTTTTCGATCGCACATCAAAGGATAATGGCGCGAGTGTACTCAAGAAATGAGTATGGCCATCGTGTGGATAAGTCGCAACCGTCGATGGCCATCGTGTAGAACTCGCATTAAGGGGTAACACCACTGTAAACGTCTAAAATTAAGCGGTTTTTTGCGATTTATTTTTGGGTGGAAGGACAAGTAAGAGGATAATAGTATTCAAGGATGTTATTAGTCATATGTTTAAGTGAACAAAAAAAAAATATTAAACATTTTTACAAAATGGTGACGCTGGAGCCATTTTCGCGAGGCATGTTGAACCTGAGACGCTCTGCGGCACGCAGTATAACTGACGCAAATTTGAATCTACAAAGAAATATAAAAAATTCTATTCATTTACGTGAGTATAGCTAGAGAACTACGTAGGGGATTTTGAAAATATTAATTTTTGTGTTATTGGCAAGCATTTAGGTAAAAATTCAATTTTCGACAGCAAAAAAGGACAATCATATGTTAATAAATAATGTTATAATTAACTCATGAAAAATCCCGTACGTATTTCTATTCGGAATGTTATTTTACACATGTGCTCAAAATTTGGAGTGAATAGAATGAAAATTGTCGGATTTATGCTGCGTGCCGTTTTGAAAAATTGTGTTCCGAGAAAAACGCGTTTAAAGTTTTGAGATGTGTTATAGACGTGAAAAAATGAAAAATTTAGCTGTTAAAAAATTTATACCATTGATCAGCTATCCCAGGACCATGAAGCTGCCCTTCTCAGTTGCTACATTTAATACTTTTTTGCCACTTGAGTGGGCCTTTGGAGCCAAGCTCCAAACAGTAGAATTGAAATTTTCGTTGCTGTTTTGCGTGTAGCCTCCCAAGCAACGATTTAGTCACTCATTGTAACTCAGAACAAGTCTAAGGCTACAAATAAATGGTAAAAAAAATGTCATCAAGCCTTGTTTGCCAGCCACTGCGACCGTGCAGTGGCTGGCCCGTGTGCGGGTCTTTTTTTTACAGGTACCAAACTTTTTTCCCTTATTCTAGATGGTTCAAAGCATCTCTTAAGCCAATAAAAAAATAATCCATTTTTTTTAATTCTACAATGGTGTTACCCCTTAAAGAAAAATCCGCTTGAAGCGCGCGGAAGTTGCGGACGATCGGCATAACCTCATTTTTCAATGTTCGCTCTGGGTCTGAATCTACACCCGTCATACGTTGCTAGAGTTTGAATTAGCCTTATGTCAGAACAATAATTCTTTCGTTCTTTCAATTTTCAATAATGTATGCTTTTTCCTGATAGTTCGTTTTTTCAAGTAAGAAATTTGTATTCTCACGATTGTAGTTTCGTAAAAAATTAGGCAACTGTGGCTAGTGCCCAATTTTTCCCAAACAAATGTATTATCTCCGTGGATTTTTTTTCTACGGATACTCTCATTCGATAACACGGAAACTAAAGTACAGGAGTTCGAACTTGTTGTTCTGACACGAGTGTAAAAGTGGCGCTCTCGTCGACTCGAGCCAATGTGCTGTACACACAACATACATTGTTTTGTAACTACAGCCCGTATTCCTAACCTTAATATATCAAGATTGAGAAAGTATTCTAATTAAATCACGTTCAATTATATCATAATATTGAAATCGTGAAAGGCTAAAAAAGTCCCCGCTGCGAATTGGGAAATTAAAAAGTGTACGACACAAACACAATTTTTAATGACCTATTGATCACAACGTGGCATTTTGTTGGGGAGGATGAGAACAGGATCAATATTCTGCGTAAATAAGTGACTTGTGCATCTTGTGAAATCAAAATGTGTCACGTAGATGAAGAAACATCGTAAGAATTCAATGTGGAGAACAAATAAGCAAGCATTTAAAATAAAAATTGAGTAGAACGGTTGAAAGGACGCAGCGAGGAAGAATCAATACAATAAAAACGTAGTCTCCGAGTGGGTCTGTCCGGTTTAGCTACACTTTTTTACACTTCTTACACCTTGTGTGGACTTTCTATTACTGTATCTGGTGTAAGTGTAGCAAATTTAGCTAAAACGAACAGCCCTAGTATGGATAGTCACTGACGCCAGTGTCAAAACTTAGCACTATCAAATATTACACTATTTCACAGACGGTTTTTTTTCCGCCTTTGCATGGGACTTCAGATTCCCTTTAGCCTTCAGCTTCCTACATTTTCATTTGATACATGAATTTTCTCGAAAAATAGGCCAGATGTAATCGCAGCTAGA
Source organism: Ophion ventricosus (assembly GCA_963932345.1). Taxonomy (NCBI): domain Eukaryota; kingdom Metazoa; phylum Arthropoda; class Insecta; order Hymenoptera; family Ichneumonidae; genus Ophion; species Ophion ventricosus. The sequence continues at coordinate 8,050,845 of OZ010718.1, forward strand.
ACGTATACTCTCAGGTCTTTATTTCTCCGCGAAACATAACCTAACAAGTGTGTAGAAGCAAATTGATGTGTACCAGCGTATCGAATAAGTAAAACCACGGCATTGTAATAAAGATAAAAATTCCCTGTAAAATTGTCTCGCACAGCGATTAATTTATTCTCGTGTACATAACAAATTAGAATTGACTTTGTACGTTTTGTATAAGTTGCAATTAAGAAATGCTTAGACACAAATGAAAAATTAAAAACGCAGATATGAAAAAGACCTGAGAGAAAAAAAAGTAATGTATTCTTTTTTTTTCCTTGCAACCGACGACTTTTTTGTATAATTGATCGAATGTAATATTTCGCGTTGAAAAAAATGTGTATGCGCGCCTGATTTGTACGCAAATTTTACATTGCGGAATAAAACGAGTAAGAACCCATTATTTTTTTATATTTAATTTAAAAAAAAAACATCTAACCTTGTGGAGAGATACGGATAAGGAGAAACATCGGCAATGAGGAATCATCGGAGTCGAAGTATACTTCGTTGTTTTATAGAAAAAAAATTCGACATATTTCTTTATTGAGCAATGTTTTACGAGAAATTGCAGTGTTCAGAACAATTCACTGGCAAGATTCACAAAATGTTGTGTTCGATGACCTAACGATATAATAATTATGATAATAATATTAATAATATGCCGGTAATATACAATTGCGTGAAAAAAAAGACAACTATCACATATCACTACGCGTGAGAACGTAAATAAAATAATTGTCCAGGACATTGACTACACGCGGACAAAGGTCGCTAAAATAAAAAGAAGTTAAAAATTCTCTACGATTTGATATTAACAAAAAAATATTTAAAAAAACAAGAAGTTCGTTGCAACAATTTCACCGTGTCACGCGTAACTCTCAAATTGTATTTCAAAGTAAGCACATGTGTACGTCAACTATGTACGTGTGTATTCGACAGTAGCGAGAAGTAGAAGGAAAGCGTTAATTCTGATTACAAAGAATGAATAAGAAACAGGGTGTGCGTTACGAACGCGACATGAAGAAGGTATATACGTCAGTATTTTGTTTCGTTTTGACTAATATTAATATTAAGGCAAGATTGTCATCTTCTGTGATAATAATCACATAGCGTATTCTCATTAATTTATTTTCCTTCTTAACGAAGAGTTTATTCAAATATTGGATAAACTCAGGAACAAATGATTCGTCGTCGTTCCAACTGTCCTGGTAGTCTAACTTCTTTTCAAAGTTCTTCCCGATGTTCGGGCTATTTCGGATTGACCTCTTCGCCACGACAAGCTGGATCGAATTGAGCGCTTTCGAATCTTTTGTTATATAAAACTGTTAGCGATTGCACTACCCATTTTCTCTCTCCCTACTTCTCTCGTATTTACATATTTACATTTATGTCTATCAGCTCGTCCGGGCGTGGAAAGTACGGACGTAAACGCTGGAGATTCTAATCAAAGGGGTATACAATGTGCGTCGCGAATACTGTTTTGATATTTCATTAGCAGAATAGAGTTAGAAAAGATCGAGACTTTTTACATGCTACTGTTACATAACCTTGATTTATACTCTAAAAGGGTATATTTTTTTTCTTTTCATACTTGTGTCTTTGTCATTCGTTTCGTATTTACGAATTGTGCAAAAGTGAGCATGGACCATCGATCGGCTTGGAAACTAATCCGAAACGTATATAGTGACCTATGGCTCATATCGAATATTGGATGCGTTCGACTTGAGCACTTACGCGCTTTCAACATTCGTTAGCATCGCTCGTGTCGTTCGGCTTGACGCTGTGCAAGCTTCCAGAAGCATTCGTGACAAACGCTTCTTCCAGCGAGGTAGGGCAGCAAAAGCGTGAGCGTTAAAAATTGCGCTTTTTTTTTAGAAACGGACGCCACGCGAATATAAGCAACACAATTGTTTCCCAGGTAGCAATTTCCAAATGGTTGTTCAGAAGATACCTAAAAACCTCTTCTGTCCAATAATTATTTTTTTTATGGTTGTCAATTTGGAGGTAACCTCCGGGCGGACATTTGGTACACGTTTAGCCGACTTTTGGGCAACTTTTTGAAAATTGCTACTTAGGTTACCAGTTCTTTGTGAGAATTTCTGAAAAAATTGTGGCAACTGCTTCACGTAAACTGTTTTTAGTTAATTTGAGGGACCAGCTTTCTAACAAAATAATCTCTTCGACATAGTTTTGTATCCGGGGTACATCTTCAAATGAAGATATCCAAAAATCGGGAAGAATTTTTCCACTTCATCTCTTCGTCGTTACTACTTTCTATTAGATCGTAATCTTCAACACTCAGTTTCATTGTTAATTATTTCGAACAACTCGTCAATAATTTAAAAACCTGATGCGTCTGTCATCTTGATACTAATAACGTCAATCCGAACGATTTGAGTTTTGGAAACCGCGCACAGTTAATTGAAGTTGAACGCACCCATTGTGATCGTATACGTAATGTCTCCTCGTCTTTGTTATTTCATTACTAAAAAACGATTCGTTGCGCATTACCCGTAATAATAAGCACCTTGACATAACGCGAGCACGTTACTCGCTATATATGAATTGGATTATCTTGTCGAGGTGAACGCCGTCTGCGTTTTTAAATATATTTAGGAACAGCACTGCCTGAACAGCTAACGCGCGCTCAAGCTATTCGTAAATTTCAACCAGCACGAGCTGGTTGAAATTTACACGATTGCGGGGATCATTGGTTTCCGGATAATTAGCCTGTTCGATCGGCGATTGAACTTCATCGATCATCAACGTTCGCGCAGCGACGTTCTCTAACGATTTTGTACAGCTCGATTTTCGTGATTTTCATAATCGCGATGGCGAAAAAGCGATCGAACGAGGCCAAGAGAAGAAAGACGCACGTACGTCTGTTCAGGCATTGGAGCAAAATAGAGGCTGGACACGTATGCTCGTTGGGTATCTACCGTGACATCTAGTGGTCAACGTGCAGCGATTGTACATAGATATGCATGAAAAAACTGGGAAGTACGATACAATGTCTCGATGCCAAGTGGCATGTCATCAATTTTCGGATCGACTCTAAGTCATGTATGTACAAGTACTCAACGGTGATTCATCCATTTCGTTATGAGTCTGCGAAATTGTAGGTAAAGCTACGTAACATATGTGAACAGCGATGAATGAGAATATTTGAAGCATTATCGCTTCGATTTTTTTTCTCTGTTTCTCGCTATTCCTCAGAGTCCACAGGCGATTATTTCCGCTTTGATGGTAACGCCGTTTTTCTTTTGGATATATCATCGTTCGGTACGATAGAAATACGTTTTCATTGTTTGGGTTTGTTTGCCTCTTTTTTTTTTTTCTTCTTTTTGTATCAAACGAGATCTTCTCTGAGACATTCGGAATTATCGTGCTGTTCACCCGTGTGTCCTTCGTCTTTTGATTCGAGAAGCGAGCTGTAATACGTGTCCATCATCTTGGACTTCACCGAGCCACGTTTATCGTTCAGGAAGCTTAGCCTCTTCTTTTGCACCTCGCTGTCGAACCATTTGCCCGAACTTCTGGACTTTACACCCTTGGGCTTGTGGAGTAAAATTTTGCAGACGCTCCAGACGAGGAAGATTGCGCCACCGAGGAAGAGGGCGCCACAGGCCGCGTCCTGCACCACCGGAAGTACGTTTAGATACAGCCAGAAACGATTGTTCATACTCTCCGGAAGTTCGTACATTCCCTGTGAAAAAAAAGTTGATCCTTAGCCAAAGCATGTGTGAGGTTATGTTGTAGTGAAAATCATTTCGATCGGGTTTTTCGTCGTATCATGAGTGGCTCGACTGTACTATCGTGTTTGCCTCCGAATGACGCAGAGTCGATCTCGCCACTGTGCCGATTCGAGGGATCCCAGTGTACAGATACACGCATATAATTCTCGGCTATACTTACGATTTCGAACCAAAGAAGAGGAAGTACAATGTTGGAAAAACGATCGACGTGGGCGATGCTGCTAATGTCTTGCAGCGCCATGTTTATCTGGAAACGGAATGCCAAGTCGACCGGGAGTCCCGATTTCGGTTGTATGAAGAAATACGACTCGTGCTTTTCCGCCTCAGGATTCAGACCCTCGACGGCCGTAAGCAACGATGGATCGGACTTGTAAAAGTGGGGGTAAGATAGCGCGATGGGAAAGCCTGGATAAACAAAAATCAAAACACAACAATGTTATTTACAACAATACAATATCCATTCGAACGCCAAATTATGTTTATTTGATTTTTCTTTTGCCTTCCCGGCTAGAAATTTTGGTCAGGCAGTCTGAACACTGGTAAGGCGCTATCATACTACGGTCTGGAAAGCTGTAATCAGGCACAGCTGATCGGTGCCGGATACCGACCGGATCGGTGAAACTGTAGTACGGGAGTAAGAAGGCTACCTAATTGCGGCCTGATCAGGGTGCCTTTTTACTCCCGCAAATCAGGCAATATGGCCCTACTAGGGCTTGACCTAATAAGGCCCTATTGGGGCTTGCATTACAACTGCTTCAGCCATTCCATCAACGCACAAAACCTCCTATATCCTACGTCGAAATTTTCATTCATCAGCATATTATCTTTGAAGTTTTTACGTTTTTGAATGGTGTTGTGGACTGTGACGAAAAAAAAAACGTTATGCAACTCGAATGCGTGTTAGAAGATTCCGCTGTATTTCCAAATCTCAAAACACAGTACAAAATCTGTCATCGTCGTGTGAACAAGATATGTATAACCTGAAAATATATATGGAGGTTTAATGCGTTATTAATGCTTGAATTCCTAAAAAAAAATTGTTTTTCATCAAGTTCATGTCCAAAAAATACGAACTAATAATTTACGAGACGTTTGAATTGAACGAGCGTATATTTTTCCTCTGTTTTCCGTGAAAAGATTTTGAGCAAGCCGTGAGAAAAGTAATTGACAATGCCAAGGTTTGGGAGGGAACCGGGCGGTTCGGAATAAAAACACTTAAACATAAAACATAAATGGAACATTATTCATAATGATCTCTATACTATCTTTGATTAATCTGATTATAACCTTTTTTGTAACATTCCGTAATAAAAATTATATTGACAAATACATTCTAGGCCTTGCATAAATATATTGTAGAGTGTGTATGTGTACGAGCGTGTACGTGTACTGGCTACGTAAGGAAGTATTATAAGGGTCTGATCAGGCAACATTATAATGACCTGATCGGGCAGCATTATAAACGCCTGGCCAGGCAACCGGATAACGGCCTGATCAGGCAGCCAGATGAGGCCCATATGTGACAGAACGTTACACTTTCTATCGGGGCGCTATCGGCTTCCCTTATAAGCGCCCTGACCAGGGCAGTCAAGCAACCTGAAAGCGTCCCGAATCGGACCCTATTGAAATTTCTACGTGGATTCGTCTGTAAACCTGGGTATTTCGAGCCAAAAATATTTCGATTACGAACTTTCTCGAAAGGGAAGGGCCGGCCCCGACATCCCCGCCTAAAAAAGTTATGTAGGACGGGGAACTGACGTCCAAGTTTGAAAGTCGTCGTCCCTTCTAGGCAGTTGTGGTGAACAAGTGAAATTCGGAGCGGAACGCAGATACCCAGGTTTACAGACGGCGTATACTAAATGTGCGATGTGAGTCAATATTTTTTACTGCTTTCCAAGTCATTTTTCATTCATTTTTCGAGTCAGTGATCGTGCAGTACGAATTAAAAAATTATTAAAAAAATATACATATATTTTTCGTAGATTAATACAAAATGGAGCAACGGTTGCCTGCAGCGGTGACGCGCGCAGTGCGCCGACAAGACGAAATCTTAGAATTCGATGGCGAAGACAGCGAAGAAGAGATCAATTGTATTGAAGAGGCTGACAGTGACGCCAGCGAAGACAGTATTTCAAGTTCAGAATCAGAGAAAAGTGAAAATGAAGAAAAGGTTCAATAGGAGACTGGAAAAGGAAGTCTCGACGCCGTAAAATAATTTGTAGTCTCAGTCAAGGCAAAGTAATTTTTTTTTACTATATAAAATTTAGTTTGTCCAAGAAGATTATAAATAATAGTTTTAAGTTTGTAAAATAGAAGAAAAAACATATTCTTTGATAATAAAATGTGTGAACAGGAATGCATAGTACATGATTCATTGCCTTTTTACCTGTCCAAACTTAAGCATGAAGTTTAAAAGAAATGAAACTAAATAATTTTTTTTCTTAAAGCTATACTATTGACCTTTAATTTGCCGGTTTTTAAATTACGTTGTCGTTATTTTTCTTAAAGTTAGAATTTCGTTTAGTAAAACACAACTTTCCTATCGAATTGCTTCATTTATTTAACAAAAAATATATGAAAAAAATTGAATGTTTCGAGCACTAGCATGAATTTTTTCAAAATTTTTCGAATGTATTAACTCGATGAAAAAACGGCAGGAACTGAAAAACCTTTACAGACGGAGCGTTATATTTTGCTTGAACGATATTACTTTTTCAACACACATTTTTTATCGAATGTCGTATTCATGGAAATTTAAACTCAAATTTCATTTTGAACACTTGTCATTGGGAATCGCGCGGAAAAGAGCATTCGTAATAATCAATATTTAGGGTGCGCACAGCGGGTCAAAACCAAGGGATCGGCACGGCGATGCGCGCGACGAGCGGCAGCCGATGGCACTGCCCCCTCAAGTATGCATGCGAGTCACCTGATTTTATCGCGTCTCCTCACCGGCGCGCGGAAAAAAAAATCGTATACATAATTGTTCCAAACATAAACGCGAGCACGCGTTCCGCAAACGCTTCGTGTTTGCAACATTGAATCGTGTATCAAGCACATTACGAATACAGACTGCAGTTTCTCGAACAAGTATATTTACACGTGTCAATAATTATGTTGGCCATTATACGTAAGTACCAACGTATTAGAGAATAATAGCGCGCGTGTTTGTGCTCTCTGCAATTTTAAACCGTGTTTAAAGTCATCGCGTGGCAAATAAAATCCGCGCTCAGGTAGCAGAATTTTATCCATATGGTATCCGAAAGATATCCCGAAACGGATATGGATAACTTTTTGATTGTCCAAAAAGATGCCTTTTTGTATTACAAATAGTATCACTAATGACCGCTTTGCGGATAACTTATTTGTATACAATGAGTTAACTAGATGGCAACTTTTAATAGTTGACAAATTGACAACCAGAGGTTAACTTTTATCGGTCATCGATACGTTAGCGTAAAGTTATCAAATCGATATATTCGAATGTTATCCTCTTAAAGGCATGAGAATGCCAAGATGCCATAGGCATCTAAAAGTTGTCCAGAAGGCATGCATAAAGTTGACAAAACGACATCTAAACGGTATCAAAAAGTGCTATCGAATGGATATCTATTTATTGACGATATATATATACAGGGTGGGCAACGCAACGTGTGCACCTCTTTTACGACCAAAATATGCGTTGCACAAAAAAATGTTTTATACAAAAGTTGCATGGTTTATAAGGCTACACTATGTGGTGCATTTATTTTTTTTATAGGTGGAGGCGCTTCGAAGATTTGAAGGTCAACTTTATTTTTTCAAATGGAATGCTATATTTTTTATAGCGTAATATGATAGAGTATCAAATTCTGAGTAAAAAAGTATAGACCTTTATTAGCCCTAGAGTTAGTAGCTAACGAGTAATTTCACTTTATTACTTTAAAATTTTCTTCACGTAATATCAAGTTGGAGATTCAAATCTATTACAAATTTCTGAATGGCAGTGTTTACATCACAGTGTTTATCAATATGAACACATTTACCACATCACACACACTTATCATGATTCACAATCTTCTCAATGATTGTAATCCAGTATTAAAGTATCCTTCGGTGATTGTGCGTGATTATTATCAGAAAGATAAAAGTGAAAATGAATGAATGAATCTCCAACTTGATATTACGTGAAGAAAGTTTTAAAGTAATAAAGTGAAATTACTCGTTAGCTATTAACTCTAGGGCTAATAAAGGTCTATACTTTTTTACTCAGAATTCGATACTCTATCATATTACGCTATAAAAAATATAGCATTCCATTTGAAAAAATAAAGTTAACCTTCAAATCTTCGAAGCGCCTCCACCTATAAACAAAATAAATGCACCTCATAGTGTAGCCTTATAAACCATGTAACTTTTGTATAAAACATTTTTTTGTGCAACGCATATTTTGGTCGTAAAAGAGGTGCACACGTTGCGTGGTCCACCCTGTATATATATATCTATATCCATTTCTTTATCAGAATCAACTTATTAATAATAGTCTAGGATATTTAATATAGCCCAATATTACCTATTTTTGGTTATTAACAATATTCACCATCCAATAATCAAACATCGGTAATATGGGCTATATTAAATATGCTAGACTATGAATACGTTGATTTTGACAAAGAGATAGATAAGATAGATAGATGTCAGTTTTAAAGTGGGTTGTAAATGAAATATTAGCTAGTTAATTAAAAGTGAAATACAATTTATTATTACTAAAAAATACATTCATGAATTTTTATCGTCGTTACACCTTCTGCCGTCCGCGAGTTCCCAGCCTCTAGCCGGTCACCCCACGGCGAAGCCAGTCCGCGATGCGAATTTCAACGTCTTTGACTTTTGCGTCGTGAAACGACCTCTGAAAAAGAAAATGAAAAACTGTTGTGAATAGGATTTTATTAACGTGTGATGTCTTTACAGCAAACGTACGCTCTCATAATACAAAAAACGAACATTAAATATACATATATCTACTCACAGAGGCAAATAGGAAAATATATTAGAGGCATATATACTCACGTGTATATGTTTAAACACCTTTTCTTTCTTTATCAATTTGTTCACACTTTGCTCGTCGGTGATCGGAATAATAATGGTGCATTAGGTACGCGAGCCGGTGAGAGTATAACATTCATCCGTTAAGTGTCATCTTTCGGACAACATTTTGATGCCTTTTCACTATCTCCCGCCAATTCCAAATACGTCAAAAGACAACATATTACTGATGTCCGAAAGGTATCATGAAAAAGACATCTTATGTGATTAGTCTTTAGGATATCCTTTGGACAATGTTTAATTAGATACAATAGATAACAGCAGACAGATAACCTTTTGATACCTGAAAATAGTCATCGATTGGATAACAGTTTGTGACACCTCACAGACATCCGTTTTCACCGCCAAAAGATATCATAAAAAAGATAATTTCACGACAATATCAAACGGGGTATCGTTTGAAAGATGTCAAATAGTTATCTTACGGTAATGTCTTAAAGATACCCTGAAAACGATAACTTATCGGCGTCAATTGGACATTTATGCTACCTGGGCGGCAAGCACAAAAATTGTGTTTAAAAAAAGCAAGTAGAACGAAAAATATTGATCGATCGGTTTCTTTTTCTCCGTAATCCTCGTGTGTGCAAGAAAAACTCTCGTCAAGTTAAAACTTGCAAATTTCCGACTCGTTTCACACGACCGCCGAAATCTTACGGCGAAAATGCAAAAACGGCTGAGAGCGATGAGGCTGTCGGTATTTTTGTTTACGAACGCTGCAGAACGGGTCGCGCGATTGATTTCCTCACCCGCGCGTCTTGCGCGGCGGTGTTGAAATAAATTGTTGACGATCGATAATTCACGCTTTCGTACTTGTTGCGTCGCTCGATTTGGGTAAAACAAAAACAAAACAAAAAAAACGACGCCGTGTCGTGGCCTTTCGCTACTGCGTTTGATCCCTTCCGACGATACGATCTACGAACACCTGCTACCTCCATGAAATCTTTTACATTCACAACTAATCGGTGAGCGATATCGCGGACGGTAAGCGATCCGACGCCAACAGTGTGGACGGATACGCGTAAGGTCGTTGCTTACGGATATCTCATGCGTTCGATGATCGTATCGTTGAATCGGATAGGATGCAGTTGGTAAAGGCCTCGAAAAAGAAAAAATTCCTTCAAGCTCCGGATATTTATGGCATTGTCATCGAGCCTTTTTTTTTTGCGTCCTCGTTACAAAAAGTTGACTGCAACGACGACGCTTCTGCGACAGTTTTTTTCGTCTTCTTTAATCCGAAATTCGCAGCGTAAAACAGTTTGATCGTTTTGTTCTTTATGAACGCCGTCGCGTAGCGCTGTTTCCCGGTATTCTAGTTACTCACGCGTCTCAAGGTGAAGTCGCGTATAGTCCGAATTCGCATTGTTTTCTTTGTTTGTTTGTTTTTACTTGTTTTCGACAAATAGCTGAGTGAAACTGGGGGAAATCGAGAAACATCGGGATTGAGTAGCCACAACAAGGAAGTTGCGAAAGTTTTGCCGAAGCGCAGCTCTGTACGAACGGTGAGAGTTTGTTTGGGTAAAATTGTGAGAAACGACGACAGATGCCTCCACCGTCGATCGATAAGTTTTGTATCTATATATGAAGGGTGCTTTACAACTATTAGGGTTCTCTTTGCGAGTGTATAGAGCGTGTAATTGCGAGCAAAAAGCTCCTTTAAGGAGGTACGACTACTCCCTCAGGGTCAACAAAGAAACTAAATATATGTTACCCCACGGGTGTTCTGGTTTATATGTTAATTTATGTTGAATATTCGTATTGTCGATCCCAAAGTGTCAAATTTGTGATAAATATTTTATTTATTGCATGTTTACTAATAAAAAATTGAAAAATTAAATCCTCAACGACTCTGGAGTCTTCACGACGATTTCCAAGCAGTAGCGTGATTCTGTAACTCGGTAGCGGTCGTTTTCTTTGTCGTTAGCTAGCAACAGCCAATAAGAGGCTCCCTTTTTTTAGAGTTACAGAATCTCTCTACAGAGCTAGGTTATACTTGTCAAACGAGTCAGCTGCTACGCCCGACGTTGGCAAGTCTATGCGTACTATTTCGTCAGTATGATAATATTCAACCGGAAGTTGAAACCGTTTTATAATGTAGTGCTTGAACTACACGGTGAAGTTCGAATTTTCGATTTTTTACAATATCTATTATGTCTAATTTATCAAATTTCAGGTTTCCAATGACTTTAGTTGGATACGTGAGCAGCAAAACCGTGATCACCGCACTTCCGGTCGACCGTCTCCATAAGACGACGTGCTTTACTAGCTCAAAATGCTCGATTTTGTAATTTTATTGCGCAAAAACTGAACGGTCAATATAGCCAAATTTTTCTAAAAGGTGCATAATGTATTCGTCAACATCATATGAAAATTTCAGGCCCGAAAGTTGGATTCGACCCCATGATCGTACCTCCTCAACGAGTTTCGATAACGTTCTTTAGCCGCAAGAGTGGGGATAAAAATACAATGAGTTTACGGGAAGGCTGCCAAATTCTTGCGATTAAAATTTCATGTAAAAATTATTATTGGGCAGTTTCCAATTCATATTATTGTTGAAAAATATTTCCAAGCCGGGAAATGATATTAATACTTATGATTTTCGCAATTAAATATAAATATGTTGCAATTTTATTCAAGGAAAAATAAACGATAGACTTGGCAACAGCGGCATTCTCTGTCATTGGCACGACTGACTATCGCTGAAGCACCGTCGGCTCAAGGTTATTTACATGATGAAAAACGTTCAACGTACAATGTTTTATAAAGAGCTTTTGATTCGGCAAAGTCGAGATAACGTTGAAAATATCGAGCGGACAAATAAATACATTTTATTATAAAGTTCAAATGCTGTCATACTGTGTAGGTTTTAAAAATCCGCCCATTTTGCAATACCCGCTAGATAATGCTCGACTGTGAGTGGCTCACTCGACAGAGCCAGTTAACGCGGTTTCGCCGCGTTTAACCTACAAGTTTCGTTGTTGTCCGAAACTACATCATTTGAGCTCAAAATTCACATCATTTTTCGAGTGTTATTAATGAACGAAGTAGAAAAATCACTTGGTTATTTAACACCATATCCCTAACATTATAATCACGGGTTGCTCAGTTTTTTAAATCGAAATCTCGATATTATTTCCTTCCCTACAGCGTTTTTTTAAAACAATTACCCATGTGATTTTTTTGCTTCAAAATGAAAGTTCTCATTGAAATCTGCACTAGTTAAAAAAAAAAAGGTATTTTATCATTTCCGCACGAAGTTCCATAACTTTTCGTATATATTGCCAAGATTTTTTTGGTTTTTTAGTTCTAGGCAGGGGGGTGGCACGGCCTATCCCCTACTGTGTATAAAAATGCTATGCCCTTTGACCGCTTATTTTAGTTCAACCTGTGGCGCTAGTAGTTACCTTACAATATTCCTATTGCGCGGGCGCGACGGCCGCACGACGTACAAAACCACCATTTTGACTTTTGGAGGTTAAAGCGCGGTGCGGAATTGATGAAATTGTTCGTAACCGTGCACTAATGCCGTGTATTGTGCCCGGTTGTACCTCAGGGTATCCGCAAAATATTGAAAAGGTACATTTTTTCAACGTACCAGCCGATACTGGCATTCAAAGATTATGGAAAGAGACTATAAATAATGACAATGTGAAAGCTGGACGAGTATACAAACATAAGGATGTCAGTACACAACCATGGAGGTACGTATGGACAATATAATTATTTATCGCCAAATAATCGGTTCTTGAAAATATTATTAATGAATAAGTTTTCAAACGTGTTTCAGTTCTCGGTATATGAGCATATGATGAAAGCTGGAGCTCTATTTTTAAATTGAGTAATGACCTTTTGAGAAATTTATAATTTCGTACCAAATAGTTTCGTTATCATATTTATCTTCATGATTGTTTGTTGTCACGATCATTAGTCAATAGGCTAATAGTCAATCGAGAATTAATGAATAATAGATAAATTTATAAAACAACAATGGTAGCATAATAAATGGTGTGTGTATATATTTATACCATATAACACCATCAATGTATAATGATGGTGTTATATGGGTATTGCTCGATTATATGTGTTCGTGTGTATATATGCGTAGCTCTTGCGCACGCATCAGCTTTGTGAGGGTACAACTAGCGCTGCAAGTGGCAGAGTAGGACACTAAAAAAGGCGGTTATTTTGCATAGCAAAAATATCAATCCGTGCCAGCCCCCTGATTCTAGGTTGAAAATTACAGAAAAAATATTTTCGGTCGCGGAATACTTTGCACAAAAGGTACACTGCGATTTTGAAATCCGACGCCGTCAATTAAAACTAGCCTTTTTTTTAAGAGCTGAAGTTACTTTACTCCTTGAAGAAAAAAATCTTTGCGCCTGACCAACTGTTGTGCCATTGTTTACTCAACGTTTGACTTTTAGAGCGAATATCTCGGCCAATCTTTGTCGCACGACGGTTAAAAAAAAAAAAGAGTTTCGTTCGCAACGACACACCCGTTTCCTATACGATCATCAAGGACAACCCTTGTAGTTGTGTGCTTGTACATTAACGTGAGGGTTATATTGACCATAATGAAGCACGCGCAGGCAACAATTAACCCGACGCTTTTGCTTCGTTCTCTCTGGGATATTGGCGTCATTTCCCGCGGACTTTTTTTCCTCTCTCAGCAACTACCTCTTTCCCCGCACAGAATATTCTTTTTTTTTGCATCAAAATGTTCGCACGCGTCAAAGTTGACGGGAGCGTTCGTTCAACACCTTTCGAGAAGCTTCTCATGCGATTTAATCGCACATCCGTATAAACGCGAAGATACGGGTTTTTAATTTGAAAAACAATAACAACTCAGCCTTTACCAACGGTTCCGTCATGGCTTTTTTCAATATTTTTTATGACTTATCGACACGGTATACATAACTTTTTTCTCACGATCTCTCGCGGATGTTGAGATGCGAGAAAATCCTCTCGATTTGTTTTTGATTGGCGAATGCGGAAAATCTCCGCGATGATCTTCGCGTTTTTTTTTTTTTTTTGCATTCTTCCGCACGCGCAATTAAACGAGAATTGTTGGCGACGATAGCGGGCACGCGATAATATTTTTTTTCTTTCTCATTTCAAGACTTTTCCACGCAACGAACGTTCCAGCCGCGCATATTTCACATTTTCCATTTGCGATTATTCAAATTATCCCGAGTCGTTCGTGTCGAATATTGTCGCGTAATTTTTGTATCGAATTATCAGACGCGAAAGAAAAATCAAACGGGGTTTGTATAATGGAAAAAAAAATTCTGCATAAAACAACTCGTTGACTCACCGTAGTAACAGTCCGTGACGTCTATCAGCCCCGGGGGCAAACAACGACCGTGGCGACAGAAACATTTGTTTTCGCTATTATTTGCTCCATTGTCCAGCTCGTTTTCACGGAATTTGTACAGATACGTGTGCAGACCCTTCACGTCCTTTTCGCCCGTTCTAACCTGAAGAAAGAAATTTCCATGATTTTGACATATTTGAATATTAATAAAAAGCGTATTAGCTCGACGCGTTTAATGAACGGAATATTTACGGAAGCAAACAATCATTTTTATGAAATAACTTGTTCGAAATATTCTCTATTAGTGGCATAATTTTTTTTTTTATACGACTTATACTCGGATCCTCAGCTACTTTTAGTTTTCGATTCACTCATTTGTAGGGGTGTGCGGGTACTCGATTCACTCGGGTACCCGAATTTGGTCATCGGGTACTCGTAAACGTCGAGTACTCGTGAACTTAGAGTACTCTCGAACTTCGAGTACTCTTAAACTTCGGGTATTCGTAAACTTGAAGTATTCGTAAACGACTCGGAGATCCGTATTTATTATTTATCTCGTCGTTTCGATCGAATAATAGGAGAAAACGAAAACTCGAAGAAGGCGATAAAACGAAAAAATGATAATACTGTAATAGTAATTTATGCTACAAGTGCGGAAAACAACGAATTCCATCGCGCGTGAAGTTGCCGCATGAGCCGAAGGCTTATGGTGCATTTCACACGAGTACGAGTGAGAAATGCACCATAAGTCGAGGCGAATTCGGCAACTTACGCGCGATGTAATTCGTTTTTTTCGCACATGTCCCATACATTATTTTTTGCAATGACTGTCTCGAAAGTGGGATTTGAGATTCAACAAAACCAATAACAATTATATTCAAATATATCAGATCAGTTCAGATCATTTCCTTGTCAGAAAATACGACTTTGATAAGTTGACGTTTCATATCACATGAATTTCGCTACATTGAAGTTTCTTCAATCGGTCCAAAATCGTAGAACAAAAAACTATCAACCGTGAAAAAAACCGTTTTTTCGCGAATCAATGTGGTAAAGTGAGCTATAAATAGATTTTTTTCCGCACTAGTGCGGGAAAGTCTCACATTCCCGCACTAGTGCGGGAAAGTAAGCATCGTTGAGAAATAAGCCACTTTCCGCACGCTAAACACCAATCGAAAATCGCACTTTCGGGGCAGGCATTGCGAAAAAATCTTTTTTCGTCTCACTTTTCTATTCTTTGTCTTGTTTATGTTTCGTGTTTCGCTTGTATACAATGTAAACCCTTGTCTCGCGACTTGTCTCCACGCATTGCCGCACCGCTCTTATACTTTTGTCTGTTCTCATGCACGAACTATTCGGCTTTTTCGATTTATTGTGACAATTGTGTTGCTGAACAAGCGAGCACTCGTCTCTTTATTTATTGTTTCTTGTTTCACTTAATAATTTAATAATGTCAATCACGAAATCTTCAGAATCGAGTGATAATCAATTGATTGTTTATAATCTTTAATCTTTAAATAAAGATAAACTATCGGAAAAACTTTTCATTACAAGAATACAAAAAACTTTTTTGTATACTTAATACTTATATTTAATATTAAAGTATTGAATTAATATGAATATGAATATTAAAATTATTAAATTGATTATTTTTATTTCTTATGATCTCCAACCTATCGGCGAAGGATAGAGAACATAAAGCTGGAGTCTATTTCGTACGTTTTCGTGGCGCTATCTACTATGAAACGAAATTTGAAATTTTTTTCCGGCAGCACGGCTTATCGAGTACCCGATGTGAGACGAGTAAACCGCTGGGCGATGGTTACCCGAATATACTCGAGTATCGTCGGGTACTCGATAAAGTTCGGGTACACGAAAAATTCGGGTACTCGACCCGAATCATAGTCGAATTACCCGACCCGACCCGACTAATTCTGCTACCCGCACACCCCTACTCATTTGTAATTACTCACCTTGTATATATATTGAACTAAGTACGTAGTAATGCAAGGAGAGAAGAAAGAAAAAAACTTTTCAATATATTAAGGCAGTATTATTGTCTAGCAATTCGATTTTTTTTAACTTACTAAATTTCATTATTCCACAGATTTTCCCGAATAAGTCTGTGAAAAACGTTCATGTACTTTTAAAATTAGTCGAGTTATAGAAATGATAAGGAGTAAGTTTGGGGAGCGCGGTCGAGATGCAGCCAAAGTTTAACCCTTCGCGGTCACACTGGCTCTAACGCGCTGGCCACAGGGAGTCGCAGTGACCCCAGATATGTTTAAACGATTGCCGCGTTGACCGTATCGTTCCGAATGACTCATAAAAAATCAGGATATTAGTTTGCACATTCTAGAATGTGGTATTCTCGGTATTATATTTTAATCGAATTTTAAAACAGCGAAAAAAAAATCAGCAAGGGGTCAATGCGTAAAAAAACCCCTTTTTTTTTACTAAAAAATCATAATTCTTGCAATTTTCAATTTTTTTTTCATAACATTTTAGGGTGATACTCTTGAGATATGATAGCTTGAGGAAAAAAATAGCTCCATAGTGGGCGTTCCAAAAAAACTATTTATTCTGCGTTCCAAAAAAACTATTTATATCTGAAGAGCCATTTCGGAGTGAAATAAAGAAAAATAATCATGAAAACGGAGCGATTTATTATAAAAAGTGGCCGCCAACGACTTATAGTAATTTTGGCTTGAAGTTGCACTTGGGGTCATTTTGACCCGAGTGACCGGGTACGCGTTTTTCTCGAAACTATTTTTTTTTCGAATTGGGTACCACGAGATCTCGATAACCAGTCAGCCCCGATTGAGCTCAGATTTGCCATTCGCCTTTCGTAGACTGTTTTTCAACGTTAGTAGCAGAATTGAGTCGAAATAATTTTTCTTCTATATAACTTCTTGAATGGTCAGAAAAAAAGGAAATATTGATAATCAAAGTTTAGCATGTCATCATTTTAGATTTTTTTTTTGCTGAATCTGGTACTAAACGTCACAACATTCATGCAGATAAAGAACATGTTTGGTTTTGTCTGACATTCATACAACGTCCACAATACTGGTCGCCAATACGGAGCGTTTTTCGTCCACCGTTGGTTTCTTTATAACGGTGGGCAAAAAACGCGCCCAATACTAAAGTACATAATATTTTTGTTTTAATTTGTACATATTTTCAAAGGATCAATAAACATTTGTAAAAAAAATCAGAAAGAAAACGAGAACAGTTTAGCAGTTGTTCCATCCTAAAAATTACCTCCAAAACAGCACCTTTGACAAAAATACTGCCTTGACAAAAATATTCTACTGTGAAAGCTAAAAAAATAAGCTATTTTTTAATAATTTTTTTTTTTGAAACTGTTGCATGTGTCAGTTCAACCTTTCTTTTTCGCTTAAAGGTACACTCTTATAGAAGAGAAAACAATTTTTTGTTTTTGCATATGAATGTATATTTATTTAACAATTTGTAATCGTGTAAAGGCATGAAAAAAAGTATGTCGCTGGGCCTTGACAATTTGCACTCTCCAGGTAATCCGAAACAAAAAATTCAAAAAGATTCTTAATCTGTATGAGTGTCGTTATCGCCCGAACTAGAATTATTGACAAATATTAATTTTTACTTGTACTTTCGCCCGAATTATGACGAGATAACGTGTTTTTCGAACACTGTTGCAAAAAACGACGTCACTTTGTTATTTTGCAATATAAAATAATAATTTTAGTTCCGGCGATAGCGACACTCATACAGATTAAGAATCTTTTTGAATTTTTTGTTTCAGATTACCTGGAGAGCGCAAATCATTAACGCCAGCGACATACTTTTTTTTCATGCCTTCACACGATTATCAATTGTTAAATAAATATACATTTATATGCAACAAAAAAATGTTTTCTATTCTGTAAGAGTGTACCTTTAAGCGAAAAGAAAGTTTTTACCGATACATGCAGCAGTTTTCGAAAAAAAAATGATTAAAGTAGCTTATTTTTTGAGCCATCATGGTAGAATAGCCACTTAGAGATTGCAATAATTATATGCAATACAATAAAAATATATAGTCATGCATTATGCGAATGAAGGAAATTAATTACGAGTCGTTCTCTCTCTCTCTCTCTCTCTCTCTTTATATTTATATAAAAGTATAACCACTCGTAATTAATTTGCTATAATCGTTTTTTCACAGTGTGTAGGTTTTAAAATACTGTCATCATGAAGCCTACCATAGTTAATGAACTTTAATATATTAGCTTTAATATCTTTTTTTTTATAACGCACGTGTGTGTGTATATGAGAGAGCAATAATAACGTGGCTGACACAACCATACGATGGTTGTCGTTATAATAGATTGTATTCAGTTTTATGATGCTATCGCTATCCATGGAGGTTTACTGGAAATACCATCGGCATCAGGGAAACAATAAATGAAAGTACATTTGTTAAAAACAAATTGCGTGGGAGTTGAGAATGGGAAGAAAAAGTGACCAACCATGCGGGCACTTCGGCAGAGGCTCTTTCTGAAGAACAATAACGTGTCGTTTGGCTCGATGTAACTCGGAAATTTGGCACCGTCACTCGCTCCTCGAACATTTGCGCAACTTCCTGTCCACTGTGGCAAATTCACGTCGCCGTTGTATTTGTCGATGAGGCCGGTCATTCTGACGTCATTCTCGCCGGTGTAAACGGTTTCGTAATCTCCCTCAAAGTCGTACATCTAGCGCGGAAAATCATTTTTTATATTTAAAAAAATAGTTCGTTTTGAGAATTCATTCAGGGCTTTTAATTACCAGATTGTTTTATACGAACTGACAACAAAATTCAATTTTAACTGGCTCATTCTTCATCATTGCCCTTGATGATTGCGAATTTAAGTATGGAAATCTTTGGAGATAATATCTCGGAATTATCAAAGATTACTATTCCTATGCGTTTTATTTATTGAGGATTGATCGGTCTCCCCGATATTACGTAAAGGGTGAAAAAGAATGCGGCAATCCTCACCCTATCGATGAGCCCGAGCTTGTCGAATTTGATCCATGAAGGTAGCACCGTGTTGCCGAGGGTCACGAGGGCCGACTCGTATCCGAACATAAATTCCTTCGCCGTCATCTTGACGAGTGGCTGCGAATCGGTCTGCCTTATGAGAACGTTCAATCCCCATCTAGTCAGGTATGATGAATCTCGCATCACGTTAGCGATACTCTATTGGCGTTGAACAAGAACAAAAAGAGGGAAAAAAACGATATAGCCTTGAAGTATTGCTTTTCATGCTCGGTGGAAGATGACGCGCAACTTTTTTCACAAGTAGAAATTTTAGTTTTCGTAAATTACGTTTGGATGACAATTTCTATGAATAACGAATTTCTACGATGTGAAAAAAAAATAAAAAGAAAGATACAACAACGTTAGTTTCTTGTTGCCGAGATCGAGGCTGTGCTATAAGATTGATACGACGAACGAGCATCGCTTGCTCTATCTTTTGCATTGATTACCGTGTCATTAGGCACGGGCTCGATGATTTTTTGTTTCGCGGCCGCGTCATCGACAGTAACACTAGGCTCGAGCTATCGCGATTGATAATATGATTTACTGCATCTGGATGACGAGGAGAGCTCACCGGCGCGCCTATTTATGACTTTTTTTTTTTCTCGCGCGCTTACGCACGGTGATCTCGACGAAAACTCTCGTTTTTATTTTCTTTTTTTGCTGCCTTAGCTTTCCTTGCTGGCGCAACGGAAAAGTTTGAAGACGGAAAAATTGGAGGCGTTACTTGACGAAGACTCGTGTCAGACGCTAGCTGAACTTGCAGAATCATTAGGAATTACGATCACACAACAGTCTCGAAACGTTTGGAAGCATTAGGAATGATTCATAAGGAAGAACATTGGGTGCCGTACGAGTTGAAGCCGAGAGACGTCGATGCTTCAATGGCAGGAAAGGAAAAGGTTTTCTTTTTGCATCGTATCGTGACTGGCGATGAAAAATGGATACAATACGATAACCTTAAGCCTTTACGTTTATTACGAGCTGCTTAAACAGAACGAAACGATCACGGGAGATCGCTATCGACTACAATTGATGCGTTTGAGCCGAGCATTGAAAGAAAAACGGTCGTTATACGAGCAGAGATACGACAAAGTGATTTTGCAGCATGACAACGCTCGGCTAGATGTTGCAAAACTGGTGAAAACCGATTTGTAAACACTTAAAGGGGAAGTTCTACACCACCTGCCGTATTCATCAGACACTGTCCCTTTCGGTTATCACTTGTTCCAATCGATGCCACATGGCCTGGCTGAGCAGCACTTCCATTCTTATGAGGATACCAAAAAAAAAAATGAGTCGACTCTTTGATAGCCTCAAAAGACGTGTCGTTTTTACCACGTGGAATTAAAATGCTGCCAGAAAGACGGGAAAAAGTAGTATCTAGCGATGGGCAATACTTTCAGTGACATGTTTTTTTCTACTAATTTTTAAAAATAAAGTATCAATTTCCACGAAAAAAAAACAGCGAGAACTTATTCAACGTCCCAATAAATATTGTTCAGTACAAAAATTGTAAAAGATACTTGAAAAAATTCACGAAAATTCCTCTTTAGTCCGACCATAACCTAGGTGTAACCCGTTGAATAAAAGGATTCAGATAAACAGTGGGTAAAAAAAGTATTTGCACACAGGCAAATACTTTTTTTTGCCTAGGACGTAGGATAAGTTGAAAAACAGGCGTTTTGAAAATGATCCTACATCCTAAAAAATAAAATGCTTTAGCATTTTATTTTTCTTCTTCGAAAAAAAATGCTAAAGTATTTTATTATATTTCGCAGGATAATTTGAAAAACACGTGGTGTGCAAATACTTTTTTTTATCCACTGTATATGTATATATATACAGGGTGGACCACGCAACGTGTGCATCTCTTTTACGACCAAAATATGCGTTGCACAAAAAAATGTTTTATACAAAAGTTACATGGTTTATAAGGCTACACTATGTGGTGAATTTATTTTTTTTATAGGTGGAGGCGCTTCGAAGATTTGAAGGTCAACTTTATTTTTTCAAATGGAATGCTATATTTTTTATAGCGTAATATGATAGAGTATCGAATTCTGAGTAAAAAAGTATAGACCTTTATTAGCCCTAGAGTTAGTAGCTAACGAGTAATTTCACTTTATTACTTTAAAATTTTCTTCACGTAATATCAAGTTGGAGATTCAAATCTACTACAAATTTCTGAATGGCAGTGTTTACATCACAGTGTTTATCAATATGAACACATTTACCACATCACACACACTTATCATGATTCACAATCTTCTCAATGATTGTAATCCAGTATTAAAGTATCCTTCGGTGATTGTGCGTGATTATTATCAGAAAGATAAAAGTGAAAATGAATGAATGAATCTCCAACTTGATATTACGTGAAGAAAATTTTAAAGTAATAAAGTAAAATTACTCGTTAGCTATTAACTCTAGGGCTAATAAAGGCCTATACTTTTTTACTCAGAATTCGATACTCTATCATATTACGCTATAAAAAATATAGCATTCCATTCGAAAAAATAAAGTTGACCTTCAAATCTTCGAAGCGCCTCCACCTATAAAAAAAATAAATACACCACATAGTGTAGCCTTATAAACCATGTAACTTTTGTATAAAACATTTTTTTGTGCAACGCATATTTTGGTCGTAAAAGAGGTGCACACGTTGCGTGGTCCACCCTGTATATATATATACACACACACGCACATGCCCATATGATATACGATTGAGACATTATGACGAGGATCATCATGATGCGTTGTCTCTAATCCGCGGTATTATATTTCTGATCATCATTTTATTGCAACCATTTGTCAAGATCGTAAAGAAAATTATTTGTATGTTTCGTATCGTTGATCCGTTCACGTTAAATCAAGGGTAAAAACGTTTAATATGAATATCGGAGATTTCACGTTGACTCGATGATAGATAACTGATTAATGTCGATTTTATATGTGAACGGTGATAATGCGCCGACAAAGTTTCTAAGATGAATCAGAGTGATCGAACCGAAAGAATGTTGCGAACACGCTATGTGTAGGATGTTGTCGTTTGGGGATATTGCGTCCTACTTCATTTTCCTTTGCTATTCATTCATTAGTGACAGTTGATGTGGCGTGGTTCGAAGGGATTCAAGGATCGCTTAATTATCAGTCATTGCGTGATGGAAATTTCGTGCCACTTGTTTTTTCGAATATTTTCCCGCTATCGCATACTTCCAGCAAGTTTAGTAAATTGTAAAAAAAAAATCATTGTGAACGGTCGAAATTATTATCAAATTTTTTAATAGCCTTTGGGCTGCGAAACGTTAAATGTGAATTACATAGGGAACAATGCGTGCTTATGGTGTTGAAGTACGAAAGTTGTTTTTTATTTTTCCTTTTGGATCTTCTTCATACCCAAAATCTTTTTTTCTTGCACGTTTGGATTGTCGATCTCTAATGAGAATCTCAAAAAATAAAACATTTGTGTAACTTTCGTAACCTAAATCGGGGCTATTGAAAAATTAAACATTTCAAAAGAATAAAGAAATTTAATGGTATTCGAACGATGCGAACTCCAACGTCGTATATGAGATTACACTATTTTTTCGTGTGTAGTCGGAATGTCCGTGAAATACGAGGATAAAAAGGGAGAAAAAAATGCCGCGTTGCCTGCGGGTCATATTTCACGAATTACATTAATTCGTATACCTCTCAAATGTGATAAGGGCTTATGTAATAAACGTTAAATACAGTTGAGTCGAGGACGCATGTTCATGCAAATTTATACGAGATTCCAGAACGTTCACCGATCGTTTCACACTAGATTGTTATCGATTTTTTTTTCTCTGCATTTCACATTGTTCACAATCGTCAACATACAATATAACTGATACAATTCATATAGATTTAGTCATGCATCGAGCCGTATGATTAAACTCGTAATTTTTTATGCTTTTTCTTTTTCCTTTTTTAAATGAAAGAAAACAGACGGATTTTAATATGCCCTTCGGAAAAACCATGCGACCTGGGAAAAAGTGACGCTAACACCTTGATCTCAAAATATACACAACAATAATAGACTCATAATTTATAGCCTCCTTGGATTTTGTTTTTACTGTTTTTTTTTTCAATAAATTATATCGCCCTCAGTCAATTCATTTGTGACGTACGGGATATTTTATAATAGGTTATATGTCAGTCGACTGATATCATTAATCTTATTCGGTCAATTGAATCGAACAGGTGATTGTCATTGAATTTTATTATTATGCTTTTTTTTAATGAAATTTCGATCTATGCAAAAATTCTTGCAAGAACGCTATAATAAATCTTTCGAGAGAGAGTCTTTCCTATCCGCTCGCAGTTGTCCATTCCGCTCCTAGTCGAAAATTTCTTGGATAATTTTTTGTCAAAACTCACAAATGTCACACCCAGCGGAAAATATGCAAATTTATATCTCGTACCAGAACGAACTGATTTTTTATTGTGAAATTCCTATTTCTCTCTCTCTCTCTCCATCTTTCTCTTTTTCTCTTCAGAGCGACCTACTTTTACGCGATAGTAAATAAATGAAAATACCGGCTATGTTTTTCCACGACATTTCGTTATGTCGTTTCGGTTTTTTCGTTCCCCTGAGTTGAAATAATTCTAGTGGAACGTTGTTGAGATAAGTGTACCCGGCGCCAATTTCGACCGGGTGCCACCACCCTCGTTATTATTGTTTGGAAAAAAAAGAGTTGAATTATCGGCTTGATGTGAGAAAGGCGCAAGGTACTGAGAGAAAGAGGGGGGGCGGGGGGGGGGGGGAGTGATTGCATGGGTTTTTTATACATGGCGTCGTTGCGAAGGATCTACGATTCTTCCGTTATACGCGACTGAGATATGAATGGAGTCTGATCACTCTCTGCCGTCACGACGCGCAAATACAGGTATATTCTTTTTGTAGAAATAAAAATAGTTACGGTCGATTTGGTTTTGTTTTCTTTTACAAACTTTTTTTTTGCGGAATTGTAGACACTACAATCGTCGACTATTGTAATAAGAGAATTGATTTCGTGGGAATTTCTGTTTTCAACTACGAGGGAAACAGTAATTGAGAAAAAAATCTGCAAATTTTCGTATTTTTCAATGCGCTCTCGCGCGATTAGTTTTCATACCTCTTTCTAGTATATTTTTGGCGTTTTTTGGGCTTATATTTTTGGTTCAACAGCATACCGGAAAGATAAAAAACAAACCAAAAAAAAAATGTCACGCACTAGCCGATGCTTTGAAAAGATAATATTTCGAGAGTTCGTCGGAAAAATTCCGCTCAACGATATACACATTTTCCGAGCTAGCTTCGAGTCATTTCCAACCCGCCGAACCATGTAATTTCTCCGTTGCGCAATTACCGTTCTCGATCGGTCACGTTGGCCCGTCTGGCTTATTTCCAATCTGAGGAAAACGTGAGCCAGATCGAGTTCAATCGCGAGAGAGTTCGAAAGGGAGAGTGAAAGAAAGAGAGAGAGAGAGAGAGAGAGAGAGAGAGAGAGAGAGAGAGAGAGGGAGAGAGAGGGAGAAAGAAAGAGAGAGAGAGAGAGAGAGAGAGGGAGAGAGAGGGAGAAAGAAAGAGAGAGAGAGAGAGAGAGAGAGAGAGAGAGAGAGAGAGCGAGAGAGAGAGAGAGGGAGAGGGCGAGGGGGAGAGAGAGGGGAGAGGGAGAGGGAGAGGGCGAGGGAGAGGGAGAGGGAGAGGGAGGGGTAGAGGGAGA